>JAABKJ010001731.1:0-29889 GCA_011634705.1 Andricus grossulariae
CTATCTATTTGGTTTGGCGTGCCAGAGATGGCGCGCGAACACAAGTTTCGTGACTCAGCCAATCAAAATCGCAGTTGAAACAGAAATACGCAAAAACTAGACTTTATTTCGAACGAGGTATACGGCTAGTTGATCATAGATTAAAAATTCATGGTGGAAAGTTTCGCAAATTAATCATGATTGAATCGATGATTAAAAGATAATCATGATTAGTTAACCATGGATTTAATCAGAGATGGTGGAATTGGCCCTAAGGCCGGGAAATTATCCGAGGTATGTGTGATTTGATCCACCTTCAAGTCGTTAAGTATACCTAATCCCTCAGCATTGCACCAAACCAAGTCATTGACACTTTTACCCCCTACATTAACAAACGTAAAATGGGCTGGATGGTCACTCCGCAACATCTTGAATCTCCGGGTACATTGAAAAATTTGTATGAGAAAACATACAAGGTGGACCCTGGCTCAATCCCCCCCACCCTACAGTTAAAATCGCCATATATAGTGATAGGAACGTTGTAGTATTCCTCTGACAGAGCGCATAAGGTTTCTGCAAAGAATATTTCAAATATCTATTTTATTTCATAAAAATATAATTAGGAAAAAAAGAGATTGTTTAAAATATTATTCTCTCTAATGTTTATTTAATATTTTTTCATAACTAAAAGGGTTATTTAAAGTTAGACATTTCAGAAAAACACTACTTTTGATCACTTATCTAAGGGAAGATAGTTATAAACAATAATAATTTTCAAACAACTATTTTTGTAAACTTGCATTAATTATTATCTCACTGAGTAAAAAGTGGACAAAAAGTGAAAAATTTCATAAAAAACCGCAATTTCTAGCATTATTCAAACACACTATTATATATAATAATGATATATTTTTTTGACAAATAATTTTGTTAACTTTAAATAATTATTTAACTTACTTGAAGTGAAAAGTGATCAAAAAGTTGGAAATTTCAGAAAAAACAGCAATTTTGTAGCATTATTCTAAGAGGTTTTTCTTGGATCCTATAAAACAGACTACTTTTCTAAAAAATCATTTCTTTTGTTGAAAATTAAAAATTTTAGTTGTAAATTATTCGTTTTTTTGGTTGGAAATTATTTTTTTTTATTGAAAATATAACTATTCCAGTTGAAGATTCATCCTTTTTGTTGAAAATTTAACTACTTTGTTGATATCTAATTTTCTTTTGTTAGAAAATTGATTCTTCAAACTAAAAATATAACCACTTCATTTTTGGCTGAAAATGTTTTTTTTTTTCAATTGAAAATTCAACTACTTGTGTAAAAGTTTAACCACTTCGTTGAAAATGTATTATTTGTTTGCTAAATTGTTATTTTTTAGTTGAAACTTCATGTCTATTAGTAGCGAATTAATCTTTTTGGTGGAAATTTTCTCTTTTTGGTTAAAACTGAAACTGTTTGGTAAAAAATTCGACTGTGGTTGAAAATTCATCTATTTTGTTAAAAATAGCTTTTTTGTTGTTTAAATATCAATTATTTTATTTTTCGTAAGTAGCTCAACTTTTTTTGTTGAAAATTCAACTGTTTTTGGCTCAAGTTTCATATTTTTGTGCCAAAATACGACTATTTGGTTGAAAAACCATTTTTGTAATTAAAAAATTGAATTATTTTGTTAAAAAGTCACCCTTTTTGCTTAAAAATTCAACTTTTTTCTTTGAAATTTATCTATTTAGACAGAAAATATTTAGAAATCCTTGGGTCAGTTCCATTATATTAGTGGTGAAAATAAGCCCTCCAAATTTCATCAATTTATCTGCAACCGTTTTGAAGTTATCGTATTGACAAAAAAGTGTGACACGCACATCCGGACAATTGCTTAGAACATTGTATTAGACATTATCAACTTGGTGATGTTTTAATTCAGTGAATTCAAATTTTTTGTAAAATGTAACTATTACGAAGCTTCCTCTGTGAGGAAGAAAAAAAGCACGGAAGAAATTCAAAATATTATCGGGTTTATAATAGGAACATTTGCAATTTTATCACAACTAATGGTTTGAAATGGTCCTTAAACATTTTTTTTCCTGGTATAGTATGGACAGGATTTCTTATGAAATATAACAAAAATATTAAATATAAAAAAACAATTTTACTTCATGTACTTCAAAATGTATTTTTAGCAACAGAATTTGATCAAATTGATAATAATTCCGGGTGATGTTTTAAGAATGCGGAATGAATTCATGAAAGTTTAGGTGAATTGAATTAAAAAAGATTTTGAAAAATCATCAAAATTGATTGAATTCATAAAATTTCAAGTTGATACAGAAGAAAATCAAAACACTTGAAAAAAAATGAAGAAATTGATACGAATCTAAAATAAATTTAGAAGAACTCAAGGTTATTTGAAAATAATTTTCTTTATGACTATTTAAGTTTCAAAAATGTCTAATGTTCGAAATCTGAAAGTGTCAGATATTTTATAATTTTGCAAATTTATTATTTCAAATATTTCCTTTTTCGGCAATTTTTTCAGTGCCGGCATTATATTTTTCGGGATTTTTCAGTTCTCCCATGAAATTAATAATTAATTATTTAAACCATTTAAATTTCGGACGAAAAAAATATACAAAATATAGAAGTCAGGAAGTTAAAAATTGCCGAAAATTTAAAATTTTACAATAATAAAATACCCCGAAGTTTATATTGCCGAATTTGAAAATTCGAGATAAAAAAAGTTCCGGAAATAAAATTACCGACAGCAAATTATAAAATTGCCGTACATGAACAATTACGAAATCGTTAAATTATAAAACAAATAATAATAAATTATAAATAGAACAAATACATTTATTTAACAAATTAATTTTTGTGTGTTTTCTAATTAGTTAAATTTATTAAATAATTGTAGTTATATGATAATTAATTTGATTATATATATATAATAGATATTATTTATGCGCTAGTATAATAATTATAATTGGTTACATTATTTTAAACTTAGATAAATACATATTGAAGCAGAGAAAATTTGATTTCTTTCTATAGAAAATGAGAATTTGCATTTTTCTACAAAATCGAGACAAGATAAGAATAAAGCCGAAAGCGCAAATTTGTTCATTTCAACAAGCTAAAAACAAGTCTCTGGACACATTTTTCTATCTTGCTGTTCTATTTAAATTTAGAAAATCATATTACTTTATTTAATGAACAAAACAAAATTAATTTTAGTCGTTCAATTTTGAATAAAAAAATGAATGTTCCCCTAAGATGAATTATTTTCATACAAAGCTCACCTTTAACAACAAAAAATCCTTTGCTTACAAATTAGCTAAAAAAAAATCAATCCGAGAGGTAGGAAATTAAGTAAAGAATTCGAATGCCTTGAAAAAAAAATTGGAAGAGGACGATAGGGATATTCAGAAGAATTCGGTGAAATATATAAAAAATCGACTGCGAATTTGTTAAAAAATCAATCGAATGGAAAAAAAGGTAAAATATTATGAAAGCTCATTCAATTCATTGAATTTGAAATGTGTTTACAAAAGGACAGAATTGGAAAAAATTTATAAAACTAAAATGGATCCAAGATAAATTCAAAAGAATTTGAAGTGAATTAAAAATAATTCAAGAGAAGCCAACAACATTTTCAAAATCTGAAAACTGTCATTGAATTAGAAGTCTTTGTTTATAAAAACTGTTTTTTTTTGCAAGGAGAAATTTTAGAAATTAAATGTACTTTTTCAAATTATTTTGGAATTTGTAATAATAAAAATCCAAAAAATATTTCTTAATTCAAGAGAACAATACTAGAACAAGGTATTTCCACAAGAGCAATCATTCTAAACAAATACTATGCACATTAAAAAAAAACTTGAGTTAGGAAATAAAAAAAATATATTATTCAAATTTAAAAAACAATTTTGAAGAATTAATTGAGCATGAAAAACGTTTTATTTCATCACAGAATTCAATTACTGTATTTTAAATAATAAAATAATATTTATTGAAGAACAATTTATTCAATTGTCTAAATTCGTGAATTCTATAATTTCTGACATTTTTTATTTCGAATATTTTCTCTTTCGGGAATTTCAAAGTGTTGGATTTTTATATTGCAGGATTTTCCAGTCGACCGATTAAATCAATGATTAATTATTAAAATTATTGAAATTTCCGAAAAAGAAAATATTCGAAATATAATAATTCCGGAAATAAAATTCACGACACAGAAAAATTATGGATAATAAAATACCCGTATATGAACAATAAACGAATTGTTAAATTATAAGACGGAAATAATGAATAATACATTTTTTAAATGAATGTATCTTTTACTTCATGTATTATTCCATATTTGATTTACTTATGTATTCCAGTAAAAAAAATATTTACTACGGAAACCGTTTGCTCCATATTCTCTTGATGCAAGGTGACTGAGTTTCGACGATAACACATTTTTGTGAATAAAAACTACATTTTTGAAAACAACATCATATTTTTGGAAAACAAACTTGCCATTATTTTTCATGGCCTACTTTGATATTTTTCTTATCTCGAATTAGTTCAATTTATTCGATAATTGTTATCATTATAATAATTAATAGAATGATATTTAATTTATTAACATTATATTATTATAATTATAATGTTTTAATAATATCATCATGACAATATTTATTATAATTTTTTGCATAATTAAGATTCTTTTTTCAACTGTGCAAAAAACATGTCTCCTTTTCAACACAAAAAGATAAATTTTCAACCAAAAATGACGACTGAAAAATCCCGAAAATATAATTCCCTAAAGTGTAAACTTCCCGAATTGTAAAATTCCGAAGTGATAAAATTTCCGAATAATAAAATGCCCGAATTAGAAACTTCATAAATTGGAAAATTCCCCAATCATAAAATTTTGAAAATATTGAAAATATTTTTTATTTTAAAAATACTGTATACTGTAAATACTGTAAGAGTATTTTTAATGAATGAATAATATTTATAAAAAAAAATTTCAGTTCGAATATTTCATAATTCGGCACTTTTCTGTCGGGAATTTTATCAATCGGGATTTTTCAGTCGTCCCAATTAATTTTCTCCTTAAAAGACTAATCTTCAGTAAATTATATTATTTTTTAACCAAACAGTTCGATTTTTAATGAAAAAATATTAATTCACAATAAATATAGAGTAGTGAAATTTGCAGTTAAAAATTCATTTTTAACCAGAAAAAAAACAATAAATTTTCAATCAAAGAAATTAATTTTTAACTGAATTTATCAATGTTCAGTTGAATTTTTAGCTTCTTAAATTCATATCTCTGGATAAAAATTCATTTTTAAATATTATATTTTTTCGTTGAAAATACATCTATTTCGTCAAAAATTCATTTTTTTCCCGTTGCTGAATTTTTAATCCATAATGTTGAAGTTTTAAGCTGAAAGATGCATTTTTCACACAAAAATAAAATTTGAAATTCTATGATATGAATATTTATCAAGAAGCCAACTGTAAAAATATAATAGTCAACTTCTCGAGCGAACAAATCATTTATGCAATACAAGGAAAGAAAAAAGTGTCACTTAAAAAACGAAGTAGAACAAAATATTTCTCTAATTTAAACATAATTTGTCTGTGCTTGCGAATGTAAAAAGTTTTTGCAACTTAAATAAATTCCGAACCAAGAAAATTAATTTTTAGCCGAAATTACAAAATTTCAACTAGCTGGAAAAATGTTTTGGTTGAAAATTCAAAAATCTTTTAATCCGTCTGTCTGGCTTGAAAATTCGTCCCTTTTGGTAGCAATTTTATTATTTTGTTGTTGAAAATACAACTTTTCCGTTGAAATATAATCATATGGCTTGGGGAAATAATGAACTCATTTTGATTTAAAATTAAAATCTTCTTTCGTTCAAATATCAACCTATTATATTTTTCGTTGCGAATTAATCTCTGTTTCGTTGAAAATTGACTATTTACTTAAAAATTAACTACTTTTCGAAAAAATCACTTTCTTGGTCGAAGATTTATCATTCTAGTTCAAAAATCTACGCTTTGTTTGAAAGTGTAACATTTTTGGCTAATGATTAACCTATTTTGTTAAAAATTCTTATTTTTCGTTGACTTTTGAAAGGTTTCCAGAAAATCACAACTTATTAAAGATTGTTCCAAAAATTTCGAATGATTTTTTCTTTAAAAAATCAATTTGCAGAGAATATTTAAAAATATTTCGAAATATTTTTAAAGATTTTTTGAAATATCAAAAAATAATCTGGAAGGTTTTGAGGCAATTTTTTTAGTTTTGAAAGATTTTTAAAAAAATTTTTGAAAAACTCGGATCATTTTCAAAAAATATATAGAAGTTTCGAGAACATTTGAAAAACGATTTAAAATTTCAAAATATTTCGAATTCAAAACAATATATATATATATATACATTTGTTATGATTTTAAAAAAATGCATACATTTTGCGAAAATTTTGAAGGAATTCATGCGGATAATTGAAAAGATTTCTAAACATTTCAAAACATTAATAAATTCTTTGAAAAATATCTAGAAGATTTTGATGCAATTTTTCTTTATTGTTGAAGGATTCTTAACAATTTTCAGCAAAAATCTGAACCTTTTAAAAAAAAGTTTCGAATTTTTGGAAAAATGTTTTCAAACTACATATTTCTAGAGATGATGTGACCTACTTCCATACAGTTGATATAGTTTTAATTTTTTCTCAATATCAATTAAAGGCTAAGAAATTATTTAAAGTATTTCCTATTTATTGATAAATTATCTCGAAATTTTATGGAACAAAATCTGAAAATATTATGAGGCTTAGAATACGGAAATCTGAAATTTCATCCCAATTAGTGGTCTGAAATGAAAACAATGAAAAAATATTATCAAAATTAATTGAATTAATCAAATTTGAAGTGAATTTAGAAAAAAATGGAAAAAAATGATTGATATTAATGAAAATCCAATATGAATTCAAAAGATTACAAGGTAAATTTCAAATAATTGGAAAGAAGGCAATACCATTTCTGTAATCCAAAATCTTTGTTCGAGAGAATTGGTTTTTTGTTGCAATTAAAATTTTTGATGTTGAATTCAGTTACTTTTTTTTTTTTTTTAATTTTGTTTGAACTTGAAGTACGAATAATTAAAAATATATATGCTCAAGTGTAAAAAACAATTGCGATTACTTTCTTTTCAATAAGTAAATAATATTGAATGAAAGACAATTTTTTTAATTGCTAAAATTTAGAAGTTTGAAGTGTGGCAAGTTTGACAGTGCCGGATATTTTACAATTTCGGAAATTTTCTATATCTAATATTTTCTTTTTCGGAAATTTTGCAGTTTAAGAGTTTAATTTTTATCGAATTTTTCAGTCCTTTCATTAAATTAAACATTAATCAATGAAATAAATGAAATTTCCAAAAAGGAATATATTCAAAATATAAAATTACCGAAATTACAAAATTGCTGACAATTCGAAATTCTAAAATAATAATATACACCAAAGTTTATGATGATACCAAATTTGAAAATTCCCGATAAAAGAAAATTCCGCGAATAAAATTGCTGACAGCAAATTATGAGATTCTCGAATCTGAAGAATTAGAAAATGTTTAAAATATATATAAAACAATAAGTAATAAATGAAACAAGTACATTTATCTAAAAAACATATTCTTTATTTCATTAATTATTCATTTTAAAAAAAGTCAATGTGGAGACTGTTTGTTTCGCATTCTCTTACTGCAAGGTAACTCAGTTTCGATGATAAGAAATTTTCTTGAGTAAACGCCAGATTTTAGATCAAAACATCATAATCTTACAAAACGAAGATGACATTATTTTTAATGGCCTACTTTTTCGTTATTTCTTATTTAAATTATTCCAGAACTGTAATTATTATACGCTTATACTTATTATATTAATAATCAGTCGTAATAATTAATATATCAATAATATATAATCATCGTTATAATATTATATTAACATTATAGTTATATTATTTATAATAATTTTTTTTCCTGATTTAGAATTTTTTCAAAGTGTGCAAATAAATGTCTTCTTTTTGACTCAGAGATAAATTTTCAAACAAACATAATATAGTAACATTTTGAGCTAAAAATGAATTTCAAACACAAATGATGAATCTTCAACTGGAAAAATTACTTTTCACTAAATGGTGGAATTTTCAATCATTAAGATTAATTTTTCACAAAAAAAAAAATCAGTAAAGTGTGTTAATTTTTATCCAAAGAGTTTAATTTTTAACTTAAAATATCAATTTGTAACGAAAATCGAGTTGTGAAATATTCAGTTAAAAATTAATTTTTAACCGGAAAAAAAATTTCAATCAAAGAAATGAATTTTTTATTTTTTTAATTCATCTTTTTGGACGAAAATTAATTTCTTTAATGAAAAATTTCACTATTTTGATGTTATTTTGATAGTTCGCATATATTATTTCAAATTGTATGAATTTAATGAAATAAATGATTTCTCTTGTACAAAAGGAGGAAAAAATGTCACTAAAAAAACAAAGTTGTAGAAAATATTAATTTTATTTAAAGATCATTTTTAACATAGCAGTTGAATTTTCAGCAAGAAAAATAAATTTTTAACTGAAAAAGAAGGAATTTTTAAGAAAATGATTCGATTTTCTGAAACAAAAATGAATATGTAGTTGAATTTTCAACAAAACACGATTGATTTTCTGCTACAAATGTAGCAGTTCCATTTTCATTTAACAAACCTGATTTTCAACTAAAACTTTTTCTACAAAATAGTTCAATTGTTAATCAATGGAAATAATTTTCAGCTAAAATGATGTATCTTGAAAAAATGAAGATTTAACAAAAAAGTTTAATTTTTAACAAAATACATGAAATTTTCCCAAATAGTTGAATTTCCTACCAAGTACATGAAATTCTGACGAAAACGATGAATCTTCAAAAAAAAAAAAAAAAAATGGAAACAAAGTAGTTGAATTTCTGACGGAAAACAGAAATTTTCTACCGAACAGTCACAACCAATACATTTTTAGCAAAGTAGTTACATTTTTAGCCATAGAAATTAATTTTCTACTAAAATGATAAATCTTCAATAGGGTGGTTCTTATTTATACCTGGTGGATTTTTTTTCGAATTTCATGGGAAAAAGTCAGCTCTTTTAAAATCTAATATTTAAACGCAATAATATGTTACAAATAATTCCGTTTTTCAGTTTTTTTTTTCAGAAATCTTCAGAGAATAAAAATAAATCATGAATTTTAAGGTAGAATAATTTTAAGCCACTCTTATGGGCCCCAAAAAACCCATAAATGGCATTTTTGAATTTTACGTAATATTGCGGTTTATTGCCACTTTTCAAAAGTTGAGAAAAAAACATCAATCGGTGATTGAAGAATACCCAGTCATTTGTTAACTAATATTTAATTATTTGAATAATTTTGATTATTTTAATTTTTTTGTTAACTCGCGAAATGAGCGTATTTTATAGACTTTATAGGTTATTTAATCAATGATAACAATAAAATAATTTGTTTAAATAATTGTACAATTATTTTAATAATACGCATTCTTTCCAGTGTATATTCTACCTAAAGAAAAGCAGGAAAAACATTTTATCTCACTACATTTTGGACAAATTTTAATATTTTCAAGTACTAGTTTGTTCATTATGAATACTCGTATATGTTTAAACAATTTTTTTTGAGTACATATCTTATACTTGCTATTTTTCGAAAGATTGAAATATTTTTATGTTCTGCTTTGCTTTTTAAGAATACTCTTAAATGTGTAAACAAATGAAATTGTTTAAACAATTAAATAATAGTTATCCAAAGAACTAGGTATTTTCAAATTACTGATGATTGATTAATTATTTGATAAAACTTTTAAAAGGCGTCAATAAACCGCAATATTACGTAAAATTCAAATTTGTCAATTATGGCGTGTTCTTTGGGGACTCATAGGAGTGGCTTAAAATTATTCAACCTTAAAATTTACGATTGATTCTTATTCTCTAAAAAATTCTGAAAATGTACTGAAACACGGAATTATTTTTAACATATTCTTGCCTTCAAATATTAGATTTACAAAAAAATTACTTTTTCCCATGTTAAATCAACGGGGAACTTCATGGTCTTTGCGCCACCCCTAAATATTAACCGATTTTGCTCAAATTTAAAGATGATTTTTTTTGGGGTATTCAAACAAAACTGGAAAGTGAAAGCAGAGAAATTCGAAAAGTAAAAAATAAGGGCCACTCTAATTTTCAACCAAACAGGTACAATGTAACATAGTAGTTGAATTTTCAGGAAGAAAGATGAACTTCCAACCAAAAAAGAACAAATTTTCAATAAACTCATTTGATTTGAAAAAAGAGATATTTATCAGTAAATAAAGGAAAAAATTGTTTTAAAAATTTTGTATTTCAAAACCAAAGCGACGAATCATCTACGAAACAATTGAATTTTCTACCCTTAAATAATATTTGTTGGTTTGAAATTGTTTCATTTTAAAAAAAGAACTTGAATTTTCAAAGAAAAATGATTGTTCGGGCAATGAAGAAAGATATTTTCATCCGAAATGTTGAAATTTGAAGGAAAAAGAACAAATTTTCGGCAAAATGATTCAATTTTCAGCCCGGAAGTATAAAAAAAGTTTCAACAACAATCGACTTGAAAAATGCGTGAAATTCCAGACTCTAGTTGAAAAACATGTTATTCGAAATGATTTTAAGCTCCGTTAATTAGAACCTTGATGAGAAAGAATGCGTTCTGTACACCTGTTTCCTATTACTTCTATAATGCTTTTATTCTCCACACCTGAATTCCTTCTACACTCCCTCAAAACCAATACCACCCCATGCCCTTCCACTTTCCTATCACTGTCCCATCAACTAAAGTCTTACCATCCGATTTTTTTTGCGTAAACTCTGAATTACGTTCATCATGAAGCTCTTCATCCTTACTTTGGTGGCGATTTCTGTTGGTGAGTATAAGTAAAGAAATTAAATTAATTAAAACAGTTTCTTTTTTGGGGTCATCCAGCAATTGCAATAGGCGTTTTTCGGACATCTTTATTAATTTATATGTAACATTACAAAATTGTCTGGTTGAAATATCAACTATTACAAGTCTGTCAATGAAAATTTAGAGGTTCCATGTTCAGTTTTGAAATTTATCGTTTCAGTTGAAGATTCATTTATTTGTTTGGAAATTTAAATATGTTATTGAAAAATCGAGTTTTCTTTCTTCTTCAAAATATAATTTTTCAACTGCAAAAAGTATTTCATTTTTGATTGAAAATGTACCATTTCACTTTCAATAAAAATGCGACAATTTCATTGTTGGTTTAAAGTTTACCTTTTTAAATCGCAAATTCCGCTTTTGCTTTAACCAATCGAATTTCTGTTGGATTTTCCTCTAAGTTGTAATATGTTCAAATCTCTTTTCTAACAGAAATTTTACCAACCTAAGATCTTTTAGCCCACCCCCTTTGCCCTTCATGGAAAACAGTGATATTTTACTAAATTCCACACCCGACAAATCTTCCGACATAATTTGTGAATGATCCCTGACTTAAAAGCTTTTTTTAAATAGATCAACCGACGTTTCTATTGATAATATAATTTTCTTTTTAATTTTCAGGATTTTCAGAAAGCAAAACTAATGAAAACCCGCCAGGAGGAAACGCAGGTACCCCAGAAGACGATTTATTAAAACTTTTTCATATACGTGCTGATGAAATGAAGGCATGTAAAGTTGCTGACGACAAGATAAGGATGGACAACGTAGCATTCAACCTTAAAGCTATGTCAGATGCTAATTCTAAACCACCTCTCAAGTCCCATGCTATTGAAAAGCAGTATATAGGAAATATCGTCGCAGCAGCTATACCATGCATGAAACCACAGGAAGTGTCCCAAAGAGTGGACAAAATTATGAATATGTAAGTTTGTTTAATGTTTTATATGTGAATTTCAAACTATTTTACCGAGATAAAGTTTTCCCTCGTCCCAAATCTCCGACCCACTTCTAAGATGCTCACTCCTATTCTACTTTTCCTACCTTTCGCTATTGCCCCTCACCTACTTGTTTATTGCAAATACCCATACTTCGCCTTTCCTACTCCCTTGGATCCAAATTCTTTCGCATACTTCCCTCCTTCCTCGCATTTCCTTTCACAACCCACTTGCAATTTATACTTCCCCTATTCAACTCTGCTTTATCCATTTCCCTTTCTCCCTTACCGATCTTACTGTTCTTCCCACTTCTAGTGTCCTTCCTATACCTAAACTAATAGCCGTGCCATAGCTCCTCACTTCTACATTCCTTGTACAGCTTCTCTCATCCAATAGCGCCCCTCGCCTAACTTTTCCAGCGTCCATCCCTCACTTGCTCCCCCATCTCATTTCTCCCTACAACAACAGTCTTTTACATACCGTTTCACTTCCCCTTTGCTGCCCCACCCATACCTTACCATCTAGTGCAGCCCCTTCCTAGTTCCCTTCTGCCTACTCCTTATTTACCCTCTTCTCTCCTACTGCCCTTCTTTTGCTAACCCTAATAATGCAAATACTCCTCTCATACTACCCGACCCCTACTCTCCTCATCCATACATTACTACTTTCTTCCACCAACCCCTTACTCGCCTTTCTATTTCCTCTCTTACAGTCCCTTCCCACTAGTCCTACTACCTCTTTCGATAAAAAGATACGTTGGCCACCTGACTAAATCTATAGTGGTTTCTGCTCGGAACTACAAAACCCTAAGAGGATTCATGGATTGAATCCTTGAGGATTCAAGCATTTTGTTTTTAATTTGTCTCTTGTGAATGATTCCAACTGTTTTTGATTAAAAATTAAAATTGTTTTTGATTTAAATGCCAATCATTTATTGAATTCTTCGACCTAAAAAATCATCTCTCTCCTCAAGTTGAGAAACAATGCGCACGGAATTTATAGTGCTAATGTTTTAATTTAATATCGCTTCATTTTCAGACCTCAGGGAAAACAATAAAGTGGATGAGTGAGTGAACCAAAGGATAATACACATATGACGACTTCTGATCTTTCTACAACCTCATTATAACTTATTGTTATTATAAAATTTCACTTTAATCTAGCATAAGGGTTTTTAAAAAGTACCTGAATAAATTTTAAAGTAAAATTAGCATGATTGCCTCTAGACCATATTCATACTAAGGTCCGATGTACTACAAACGGTTTTATCTAGAATATTCCTTGTGTACTACAAGAATAATACAAAAAATATAAATGAACAAAAAAATTAGGCAATATTAAATTTTTTGTAGAAGGAAGAATGTGTGAATAAAGTGCAATCGACTGTAATATGTTTATATGTAGCGTTTAATAAAAAGTTATTATTATATCTCAATCTGCCGTTTCCTTCTAGAGAAAAATTATTTTCTCTTTAATCACTATTAGAATTAGGGTAGAACGGGGTCAAAATTGCTGCGCGGAAAAAGAGCCACATAAGGTAACAGAAGAACAAATAAGTTGTTGCTCGGCCTGATATTTTCCGTCGATCAGTCGAATCACCATAAACTCCTAATAGTCGTTCGCAGCCCTAAAAAAATGTTATTGAGATCGTAGCTAAGGTTAGTTTGTTTTTTGTTGTGCAAATAGCGTATTATTCAAAATATTTTGTTTTGTTTCAAAAATCTTAATTGTAAATAATGGAAATGTGTGGGGGTAAGAAGTGCCAAGTGGCGATTTCTACCCTGGAGTTTGTATGGCATTAGGCTAGTTCACAAACACTAACTGTTGAAAAAAAATTCATTATCGTCAACAATTAGAAAAGCCATGAGCTAATAAGGCAGCAAATTTACGCATAAATTTTAATATCTTTAAAAAGATATTATTGCGAAAACTTCGACAAATGGATTGATAAGGTAAATTTACTCCATTTTCACTCATTGTTGCTAATTCAGGTGATTTGTTTTTGTCGGAAAAAACAAGGAAATACAAATTTTTTTAACAATGAAAAATGGGGGTTCAATATAGGATTTAAATAGGCCGATCCCAACCTGACTTTTAGTTAATTATAAATCAAAAATTAGAATTGACTATTTTATTGGGCTATTGCCCGCGCACATGCAAATTCAGTGTTGGAAATTATATTAGTATCAACAGTGAATGAAGCACCAGTTCCCATTTCATTGCCTATCGAAAAGCCGATGCAAACTTTCGAGGAATTTTTGGCGGATATGGGGATATTGATAGAATCCGTTTAATTTCTAATATCAATACGGAAGCCAATATAATTAAACAATTCAGACTGTTGAAATAGAGTCTCAAGATGGATCAAAATAAAATATCAAAAGTTTTGTGCCCAAATTTAATCAAATACTTTGAGAAATTGATTTAAAAAAATTATTAATTTTCATGCAACGAAAAATTTGAACATTGGAGACTGATTCAAAATTAAATTCTGAACGTTCCATTAGCTTTTGCCCTCGAGCTGGGATTCTTAGGGAAGTTATCTAGAAATTCGACTCAGCATTAGGTTGAATTCAATTGAAATTTTGACTTGGAATTTTAAAAACAGAATTTCATTTCAACTTTTGCCCTCAAGGCGGGATACTTTAAAATATATTCACCTTCGCCTTGAAGAAGGTTTTTTAAAAATTCCATCCACCCTTGCCCCTAAGGAGGAAGGTGGTGTGATGAAATTTAGACATAAAATAAAAAATCAAATTAACCTCTACCTCATGAAAAGAGAAGTATTTCCAAAATGACTAACTTGCAGGAAAACGAGAAACTAATGATTTGATTGATAGGAGCGGGCACAGGTTTTCAGTCAAGTATGCGTGCTAAGGGTCAAGATACAAATGTAGTCTCATCCCAATGTTCGATGGCAGAAATATTCCTGTGCAAGATCTTATACAGGAATTCAGTACTCTGATAAAAAGATATACTTCATTGCACGTGAAAACGCGTCTTTCAAAGTAGTTGATAACAGTACCCACTATGAAATTATTAATTTTTAACAACAACAAAATTTTTTACAGTTTATGGCTAGTTTTTATGAAACTATATTCAATATTCAATAGGGTAAATTTTCTTAGAATATAATGAACAATTATTTCTTTTGTATATTATGCAATTACGTATATATGTACAGTTCTGAAAGACATAATTGGGTTACATAGGGGTCATAATTTTTTTAATATACTAATTTATATGTATGTGTGTGTATGTTAAATCAACTTATATAGATATGTGACTCGTTTTTGTTAGATGAAGGCTTTAAAAGCTCAACGATCTGGTGTCAAATATTACTGCTGAGCATACTTATAGTACTTCTCGAAAAATTTCATCACCTTCTCATACATTAGGCAAACTTTACAGATAAGATGTGATAGGAAAGTAAAACTTCAAACCAACAAGGTCGAAGAGTGCGGAAGGCACAACCATCCACCTGAATATACACTTCGCGAATAAGCAATTGTTTTCGAGTCTACTACACCGAAGTAGAACTTCAGTGAAATCGTTCAAGACAACTTTTAATGAAAATCGAGCAAAGTAAATTTTAAAAATGTCAGATAATCTCTCTTTACTCATTGTCCATATATGAATATAAGGAAATACTATTCTCTTGACTAAATAGATGCAATTCTTATACAAAATTATATTTTTCTCTTTTTCAAACAGGAATGCTGAAGCCTCTATACTGCTATATTCGAACGGATCAAGAAATTAGCAGAAGGTTTGAAAGCACAAAGTTTTTCTTGTCATGACCAATTCTGAGTCAGCTCTTCTGGCTGCAGTGGAAAGATTCTTTCCAAATGCCAAGCATCACGGTTGCTGGTTCCAGTTTGGCCAAGTAATTATGTTAGAAAATAATTTAAAATTCAATTGATTTAATCATAACAACTAAATTCTGGCATAATAGAAGATGCAACTATGTCATATAATATAACAATGATTCATGCAAAATTAAAAAAAAAAGTAAAAAGTTTTGAACTGTGTATTTCAGGCTTTGTGTCGTAGATGGGTAAAGCTGAGACTCTCAAGCAGGGCAATAAAACAGCTCTATGCTACAATGGCCCTAGCCTTAGCACCAGCTTTCATGTTTGAGGAAGGTGCCAAAATTCTTCAAAAGATGGCAAATAAATTGATCAGGAAATATCCAAAATACGACAAAATCTGTGCATTTATGGATTATTTCGTGAAACAGTGGAAAAGAAAGGCCTAATTCGTTTGTGTTTTTGATTGTTTGTTTAAAACAAACAATTAAGATGAGTCTTTCGACTCTCAGATAGAACATCGGTTGGGCAAAGTTCATCCAATCATTTGGGTGTTTATCTGTATGTATCATAAAAAAATGACAATTTTGATTTATAAAGAAATAAATATTAACATGAACTAATAAAATATTTCTGCAGGTCAACTTAAAAGAATGACGCTAAACCAGGATTTGGACGTCAGTAACCTGCAGCAAAGTGTAAAAGTATCTCAGAGTTAATATCAAACACTTCATACTCGAATCCATTGAATTGAGTGATTAAAAGAGAGTTTATAATATAATATTTAAGGCAATTTAGAAAAAATTATTTTCTATCAATTCACAAAATTTCTATATTTCAACTTATTTGTAAATGATTATTACTGACAAATGAATGAGATATATAAATGAAGCATTCCGGTTTTGATGTATTCTTTAAGGAATCACAATGAACTATAAAGTTCTTTTGATAAAAATATAAGTTTAATTTCATTTCTTTATTTAAAAAAATGTGTACAAAGCATTCAGCATTCTGTTGAAAAGTATACGAATAAATTTTCGTTAAAAATTATTTGTTCCATTCACTCGAGATCCAGGAATAAAAAGATGTAATATTAAGGTGAAAAAAAGCTACATCTTTTGAACTTTTAGTATAAACAGAAGTATCACAAGCCATATTTTTCTATAATTGCAGGATTTCTCTAAAAAAATTCCTGCTCTACTGCTCACTAGCTGCAAAATCTACGACAAATTAAAACCTCAACCGCTACTTCGGTCTGCGAAGAAAGGGAAAGCCTTGACCTTTATGTGGTATAACAATAAAAAGAATATGGAACAGTGCCACTATATAAGCTAAGCCCTAATGAAATTGAATTTGAGTTAAAATGTTATTATATACTAAAAGCGCCATCTACAAAAAAGGGCATATATTTTGCAGGAACTTTTGCTACCCAAGCCCCACCTTACAAAATTAAAAAATATCATCAGGATAATTTGTTTATATGGGGGGCTTGCACGGTTTTAATATTTTCCATGTTTTACAAACTAATATTTCAAGTATTTACATAATTACTCACCTTAAAATCCTAGGGTGGTGAGGCTGCAGTTGGAATAATATTAGCTCTGGTGGAAGGGCTGCTGCATTTTCAACAATTTTTACATCTAATCAATTGTTTTTGGGCCAGAAATGCCGCTGGGGGGACTTGCTGCACCTTTACTGTCTTTACAACTACATAGAAAATTTTCTTGGGCGATAGATGCCGCTAGGGAGACTCGTCACCGTTTTGCCATCTTTAGAATCACTTAAAAAAAAGTTTTTTGGGAAAAAATTCTGCTGGAAAGACTTGCTGCAGTTTGGCTATCCTTACAACTAGTAAGAAAATTGTCTTGAGCGAGAGATTCCGCTGGAGAGACTTTCTGCAGTTTTGCCATCTTTACAACTAGTTAGAAAATTTTCTTGGGCGAGAGATTCCGCTGAAGAGACTTTCTGCAGTTTTGCCATCTTTACAACTAGTTAGAAAATTTTCTTGGGCGAGAGATGCCGCTGGGGTGACTTACAGCTGGTGAGACATGCCGCAGGTGTGACAATACATGATGTGAGACTTGTCACAGAGGTTACCATTCATCCTGGGAGACTTTCCGCATATGTGACAATTAGTCCTGGAAGACTTGCCGCAATTTTGCCAGTTTGATGTGGGCTTGAGGATTTTTCCCGTATGAGAGATGCTGCTGGAGAGACTTGCCGCGGGTGAGAGATGCCGTAGATATGAACATTAGTCTCGGGAGCGTCCGTGGCAAGAGGGCAGTCCTCATGAAAGAGGATGCTGGAGGAAAACGATACTTGATACCGTTCGCTGGTGCGAAATTCTCAGCAACGGAAGCTCGTTATCACTGTAACGAGCAGTAGTGCTTAGCCATCGTCTGGGCGATGAAAAGGTATCGTCCCTTCTTGGAGGATCGTCCGTTAACCTTACGAACGGACACCATCATTTCGATTCCCTCATTGCCACGATCTGACTAATATTAGTTAGTTGTATTATTATACTATCATTTTTCACCCCACCAGCGACCAGAATAACATACCCTCACTATTCATATAATTAGCGGGCTAAATAACATACCCACATTATACCTCCCGCTAGCGGTACAAATAGCCACACAGAGGCGCAATCACTATTTGTACCGCTAGCGGGCTAAATAAAGTACCCACACTATTTGTACCGCTAGCGGTACAAATAGCCACAATGATAAATTGAAGTCACGCGTTCGTTCCTTTTTCTAATTTAGTATTCCTTGCGCATGGTGTCAGGCAGACATCAATGCTAACAAAAGGTTTAGACAAGATAAAGTTTATAAAAAAAAGAAACGCATTAAGTTTAGTTTAAAAAAAATAAGAAAAGAGTAATTTTTTAGTTTAAAAAAGGGTATAGAACAATCAATTTCAAAACAAAAATAGGATAATGTAAAATAAAATTTATTATAGTTTAAGATTGCAAATTTGAGGAGGCTTGTTGGAATATAAGTAAGTTACGCAAACTTGAGTAACATACAGTATGTGAATGAGAACAGTGTATATGTGTGACAGCGCTGAAAGCGCTAGCCTTGCATGAGTGAATCGTAAAGAGATAACCAGGTGGCCAAGACGCGTGCTCGCGGGTTTATGCCATAAGTTTGTACAAAGATAATAAATTAGTGAAACATTAATCAAACACTTTACCCTTTTCTGTTCCTGCACATAAATTATTCAACAGTATGAATTAACATACCCCGCAGTTTACAATGGAATCTACGTAACTGAGTTATTAGAAATAATTTTCATTAAAAAAAAAACGCGAAAAAATCACAATTGCCCCCAAAAACTCGCGAAACCCATTTTTTTCACCTATGGGGTTCTTTGGGACCCTGTTAAGTAGACTAATAGATGTGATATCTGAAAATTAATAGTTTATTCGTATTCTATGGCTAATTCTGAAAAGAAATGTTGAGTTTCAACTTAAATCAGCTAATATTTAGGATTCTGAATAAAATTTACAAAAACGTCATTTTTTCTTATGGGAAATTTCCGGGCGTTATTGATAAAAATTGAAAAAAAATGTCGGACCACCCTAACGTACATATACTTGTGGTTTGCGTGAACGTGTAATTGTTCAAATGAAAAGAAATAATTTTAAAGAAAAAAAATTGTCCATGCATAGAAATGCCAAATGAATGAATTTATTTATAAAAATTGTTTACGAAAACATCAAATTTTGTTAGATGGCAGTTTATTGCATACAAGTTTTATATTTAAGACGAAAATAAATGATTCCGCGAAACAAAAATGTTTTTCGGATAAAAAAAGAAAATTAGAGAATTTGTTTATTGAAATAATTACAACAATGAGAAACGTTCTTGGTTAACAGTCTATTGTGTAAAAATTTGAATTTACACATAAAAATAAAATAATTAGGCAAAAAAAAACTCTTTTTGCCTGTAAATGTCAAATAAATTAAATTATTCATAAGCGTTGCTTATGACATATTTGTAGAACTCGTTTAAATATTTTTAGTATTGTTTTTGGTACTTGATCTTTTCTTTAGATATCAATAATTAAGGCTGAGCAAATAGCGCAAATATGACAACTGGAATTTCTCAAGTTGAGAACCAATTATTAAATTTTTAATTAACAAATGATCAGCACTCCACTAAAGTACGATCCTTCAAAGAAATCTTGTAAGGATTTATGAGAAAAAATATGATTTCCCATAAAACTTTACAGGGACAAAAATAATTATTGACCAACATAAAATTAAAAATTTTGTTCAAAAAGTGACCAATGTCTCCGTCCAGTAAATCTGTACAAAACCAAAAAAAAAAATTTTTCAGTCAACGAAGAAATGAAATAACATGATAAATATTGCATTTTCGAGCCAAAAAGACGGGATTTCTGCAAAAGAGTTGAACTTTTAATCATATAATTGAATTTTCAATCGAAAAAATGTATTTTTAACTAATAGAGATTTTAACTTCAAATAGAAGAACTGTTGAATATAACCAAAAAAGACCAATTTTCAACCAAATACTTGAAGTCTCAAACAAAACAGGTTATCTTTTAAACTACAGTTGTATTTCGAAACAGTTTTCAGCTGAAAGTACGAATTTTGAACAACAAAAAAAAAACATTTCTAAAAAAGTATATCAATTTTCAAACCAAAAAGGAAAAATACTTAATTGTTATTATTGATTTTTCTAGTCAAAAAGATGAATTTGAAATACATAATATAATCATTAACAAAATTCGTGAATCCGCAAATATTTGTAATATTTTCTACCAAATGAGCGAATTTTCGAGAAAATTTATAAAGTTTTAATCTTGCAGTTAATGTAATTATTTTGTTCGAAATTCAATAATTCTCTTAAAAAGCATATTTTCTAATTAAAAACTGCTTTGTTGAAGGTTCAACATTTTGGCTTGAAAATTCAACAATTTTAATTGAATATGTTTTCCTTTTTGGTTTCAAAATTTATTTAGTTTTGTATAAATGTTACTTTTCATGTAAAAGTCAACTGTCTAATTATAGATTCAAATTCTTGGTGAAAATTCAATTATTTTCTGCAAAATACAACAATTCAGTTCAAAATCATATTTTTTGGTTTAAAGATTATTCTCCTCTTGTAGAAATATTATTTTTTGATTGAAATTAAAAATGTCTAATTAAAAATTAAAACGTTTCGGTTGAAAATTAACAGCTATTCTGAAAATTAGTTTTCGTATTTTTGGTTAAAAATTGATTTTTATAACTAAAAATTGAACTATTCCGTATTAAAAATTTATCTTCCTTTTTGAAAATTCAGCTATTCGGTTGAAAATGCATATATTTTGTTGAAAATCGTATTTTTTAGTAGTAAATTCAACTGTTTTGTCTGGTATAAGATGCAAGTATTTAGACCAAAGTTTAACCATTTTTTTCCAAAATAATTTTTTTAGTTGAACATTCGTCAAGTTAGTCACTAAATTATTATTTCGTTTAAAATTCAACACTTTTGTTGAAAATTAATTTTTTTCTGTTTGCTTAAAAATTTATTTGTATGAGTAAAATTTTAACTATCTGTTATTTAGTTCAAAATTTTTTGGTTTGAATTGCAAGTGTTTTTTTTTTCTTCTTTTCGGTTATAAGATTTATCTTTTTTTCTACAAATGCTCCTTTTTGGATCAAAATTCAACAGTTGAATTAAAACTGAAATGATTCGGCTGAACATAATCTTTTTGGGTGAAAATATAAAGGTTTTGTAGAAAAATCGTTTCTTTAGCTAAAAAATCAACAATTTGGTATAAAATTCAACTACTTTTTCTAAAATTAATTTTTCTTCAGTTCTAAATTTATCAATTCAGTTGCCGGTATGAGGTATGGATTGGCAGATTTATAGATATATTTTTTCATATTTTATAACAAATCCTGTGCATATTGTTCATGAATAAAACAAAAACTGCGGCTTTGATCCAAAAATAATTCATAAAAAATTTGCAGCCTTATGTTGGATGAACAATTTGAGTGTTTTTATTTTCTTTTGTAGCTTGCGTTGTTTGTCAAAGATTGCTAACTTTTTATTTTTGATGTCGTTTTTTAGGAATAAAACAAAAACTGCACGTCCTGCCAAAACGCGAATTCCGTGATAGTGGCAGATTGAGATGTTTGTTCATATAATATGTTGCCGAAAATTAGGATGATTCATATTTAATTCCTGCCATGCACTTTTAGAATCACCATGAAGTTCTTCTCGGATAATCCCAGTAAGGAAACACCTTTTTTTTGCATTTACAAATGCTAAATGTTCAACCATAATGGTAAAGAAAATATTTCTTTATTAAAAAATTTCAAATTGAAACATTTCTTTGAAGAAATTGTTTTTAACAATTAGGTAAATTGTTACCCAATGCCTCATATACAGTTTCCAAAACGGTCCTAACTTATTGTCGGATAATTACATTGGAAAACACCTTTTTGTATTCAAATTTGTTAATCATCACAAATAAGGTAATTCTAATGATAATTAAAGGGAATGGTACATTTTGTATCAAGGGCGTAAAGACGGATATTTTGGCGATTGTGAACTTGCCGCCCAAGCAAAGCGAAGGCGTTAATCACAAAGGCGCGTTTTCAAGTGGGATTGGACGAAAAGTAATGTTTCTTCAGAAGTAAACAACAGTTTGAGATATAGTGATCACTCTTCATTAAATGCTACATATATTTTTATTATAACAGTCCATTACACTTAATTCGCACATTCTCCCTTAAATAAGAACTCCAATGATTTACCACTCCAGCTACTGCGCCTGTCTTCACAAGGTATGTACTAGTATTGCCTATGATTTTTTTTGTAGAACACAAGAAATAATTCAGAAAAACCCGTATATAGTACACCCGACTTAAGTATGACTATGGTCTAGAGGCAAGCATGCCATTTTTTCAAAATTTATTTAGGCATATTTTTAAAGATTATACTAGAGAACAGTGAGAGTTTATAATAACAATAAGATATGATTAGATTGTAGAAATATCAGAAGTCGTCATATGTGTATCATCCTTTGGTTCACTTGCCATTCTCTTTATCCAATTTACTGCTTTCCACCTTTCTGTCCAGATTTCTTTCCTCTGAAATTAAACGATATTGAATTAAAAAAATAGCATTATAAATTGCGCACTATGCGTGCATTGTGTTTTTCAATTTAAGGGAAAACATAATTTTTCGTGTGAAAAAAATTTGATATATAATTAGTATCCCAATCAAAAACTATTTTGATTTTCAAACCAAAAGAGTTGAAGTAATTTACAAAAGACAAATTTTGAACAAAATGCTTGAATCCTCAATCAAAAAAGAAAGGTACTTCAAATCATAGAAAAATATTCATTGACTCTCAGTTTAACAAGCTTTTCTCTAATTCGAAGCCATTTGTTTGCATTCAAAGAAATTTTTTTGATTGGAAAAAAATATATTTTTCGTTCCAATAGAAATTTGTATTTGAGTTATAATGATTTTATTTATTTTCAATGGTTTCGTACTCCCAGACTGGAACACCTATAGTTTCGTTCAGGCGTCCAACGTACCTTTTCACAGAAAGAGGCAGTAGGAGAGGAAAAAGGAGGTCAAGTGAGGAGTGTGTGGAAGAGGGTAGTAATGTATGTCAGGGAAAGCAGGGTTGCAAAGCAAAGGAATGTAGGGGTGGGGCATGTAGAAAACTGTTGTAGTAGGGAGGCATGACATGTAAGGGTAAGTGTAAAAGGAATGTTGTGCTGAGGAAGTATGGAGTGGGCAGTAGTGTTAGTATGAGAAGGAAACTAGGAGTGGGAAGAACAGTAGGATTGGGAAGGAGAAAAAAGGGATTTGTAAAGGAGAGTTAGGTAGGGGAAGTATGAAATGTTAGTGAGGCGTGGAAGAATATGCGCGAAAGTAGGGAGGAAGTGTACAGAGTAATTCGGATTAAGGGGAGTAGTGAAGACATAGTAGGGGTATTTGGGATTGACCGATAGGTAAGCGGCAGGAATGAAACGTAGGGAAAGTGAAAGAGGAGTGAGCAAGTTAGGGGTGGGGTGAAAGTGTGGGAAGGGAAAAACTTTATCTGAAAAAATAGTTTGAAATTCATTAATGAAACATTAAACAAACTTACAGCTGCATATGCTGTTCCACTTTATGATTAATTTGATCTGGTGACAAGCATGATTGAGCTGCTGCGATGACATTATATGCTAACTGCCTCTCAATAGCGTCTGCCGGTAAAGTTTTTTGACCATTATGTTTTGACATAGCGTCAAGGTTGTATGATACGTTGTCGATCATAATCTGGTAGTCAGCAACTTTGCAGTTCTTCAATTCAGCAGATGTTACAAAAAAATATTGTGATAAAGCATCTTCTGCGGTATTTGCGCTTCCTGGCGGGGCGGAATTATTGCCTGATTTATGGCCGTCCTCTTTAGAGCCTTCTGAGAATCCTGAAAATTAAAAACCAAATTATATTAGTAATAGAAACGTCGCATAATCTATAAAAAAAGCTTTTGAATTAGGGATTATTCACAAATTATGTAGGAAGATTTGTGGGGTTTGGGGATTAGGTCAAATTTCACTGTTTTTATGAGGGGGTGGGGGGATGAAAGATCTCACGTGAGTAGAATTGTTTGAAAAGAGATTTTAGTATATTACAACTTGGAGGAAAATCCGGAAGAAATTCGAAGGGGGAAAGTAAAAGTGGAATTTTCGATTTACTAACGTACATTTTCAACTGATAATGAAATATTCACATTTTTAGAAAAAATGAAACGGTGAATTTTCAATCAAAAATGGGATACTTTTTTCAGTTAAAAAATTCATTTTTAACAAAGAAAGGAAACCGATTTTTTAGAAACATAGTCAAATTTTCAAACAAAGAAATGAATCTTCAACCGGGAAGAGAGTGTTGTGACCAAAAATGGAAGAATAACATTTTCAGTTAAAAAATATTAATTTGCAAAATACACAATATTTTCTAAAAAATTAGTTCAATATAAATCGAGAATATTAATTTTCTGGATAAAATACAAATTTTCAACAAGCTATATGAATTTTTAATTCTATACATTAATTTCGGGCCAAATAGTTGAATTTTATACTAAAAAGTTAAATTATCAATCAAGAGCGGAATACTTTTCCAGTTAAAAAATTAATTTTCACCCAAAAGTAGACGAATTTTAAACAAAAAAACAGAAACAACAAATTTTTAACGAGGTAATTAAATTTCCATCCAAAGAAATCAATATTCACCTGAAACGATGAATGAATGAATGAATTATTTAGTCAGAAAAATACAGTAGTTCAACTTTCAACCACGTAGTTGAACTTTCAGTTTAAAAAAATTTCAATAAAAAATGGATTGGGTCAATTTTCAGTTTGAAAAATCAATTTATAACCAAAAAGTCTGCATTTTCAATAAACTGGTTTAATATTCACCAAAAAATGTCATGTGTAATTATGACGAATCAAAAAATCAAAACTAAAAATGTATCCGCTAAATTTTCCGTGAAAAACTTGCAATAGTTGATTTTTCAAGCAGAAGAATTTCAATTTTACATTTATAAATTATTAAAAATGTCAGAAGAACGCCTATTGCAATTTTTCAATGTTGCCAAAAAAGAAATTGTTCAATCAATTTAATTTCTTCACTTATACTCACCGGCAGAAATTGCCACCAAAGCGAGGACGAAGAACTTCATGATGAACGTAATTCAAAATTCACCGGAAAAAATCGGAGAGTAAGATTCGTAATAGAAACAGAAATTTTACTTCTTTCGGTTCCTAATGATGTTGAGACACTGCTTTTCGGCCACTTATATACTGAAATTTTTGAGGAAGTTACCTTGTATCAGTTTAAAGTGGGCTTATCACTAATAGGTCGCAGGCGTATGACACGCATTATTTTTTATCAAGGTTTTATTCACCAGAGCTTAAACTCATTCCGAATAACATGTTTTTCAACCTAAATTTAAAATTTCACGTATTTTTTAATTTTATTGTTTTTGAAACTTTTTTTATATTTCCAGGCTGAACATTGAATCATTTTGCAGAATTTTTGTTCTTTTGCCTTTATATTTCAACATTTCGGATAAAAATATCTTTCTTCATTGCCCGAAAAATCATTTTTGGTTAAAACTTCAATTTCTTCTTTCAAAATGAAACAATTTCAAACAAAATATAAATATTTGCGGGTGGAAAATTAAATTTTTTCGTATATGGTTCGTCTTTTTGGTTTCAAAATACAACATTCTGTATACAAATTTTTTCCTTTATTGCCTGATAAATCTTTCGTGATTAAAGATTCATCTATTTTGTTGAAATTTTGTTGTTGTTGAAAATAATTAGTGTCTTCTTGAAAATTCAACTATTTTTGCTGAAAAATTAATCTTCTTGGTTGAACATTCATTTTTTTTAAATCAAATAAGTTTATTCAAAATTTGTTCTTTTTTGGTTAAAAATTGACCTTTCTTCGTGAAAATTCAACTACTATGTTATCAAATGCACCTTTTTAGTTGAATATTTATTATTCAAGTAGAAAATTCATTTCTATTGCTTTCGCAGAATTTTACGTTTTTCATACAAAATTTAACTACCTCGTTAACAATCTTCTTTTTTTGAAGATTCATAATTTTAGTCGCAAATTCATCTTTTTGATAGAAAATTGAATTATTTTGTTAGAAAGTCGTTTTTTGTTGTTGTTGAACAGTCGACTTTCATGGTAGAAAATTAGTTTTCGCCTTTAAAAATTCATCTCCTTGATCGAAAATTAATTTTTTTTAACTGAAGATTCATTATTATAATTTAAAAATTGTCTTGGTTGAAAATTAAATTATTTTCTTGAAAATTCAATCACTTTGTTGAAATTTATCTTTCTTTTTTGTAGAAAATTTCACTACAATGTTAAAAATTTACTTTTTGAGTCAAAGAATCATCATTTTTGTCCAAATTTCATGTGCTTGGTAGGAAATTCAACTATTTCGGAAAAATTCATGTATTTTGTTAAAAATTAGACTTTTTTGTCGAACGTTCATTTTTGTTAAGTAGTATTATTAGTATCAATTTTTTGTGTGCAAACTTAACTATTTTGCAAAGACTTTTTCCTTCTAAAACCAGAGAAAAAATATCTTCAAATTTGTTTTTTTGATGAAATTTCCACTATTTTTGTTGAAAATTCTAGTTTTATATTTTTAGCTGAGGCTGCATATTTTTTGTTTCAAATTTTATGATTTTGCTGAAAATTTAACAATTATGATAGTCACCCCTTTCTTAAAAAAATTCATATTACAAGGGGAAAAATTGCATCAAAATAGTAGAATTATTCATTGAAGAAATAAATTTTTGTCTAAAAAGAAGAATTTAAAAAATTAAAAAGTCGTTTCTTTCATTGAAAGTTTGTTTGTTTTTTCTCGGGTAAAAATGAGTTTTTAACCGAGAATTGCATTACTCAATTTCTTAAATAAATTTATATTCTTAGTTAAAAATGAAACTGTTTGCTTAAAAAAAAATACGCTTCACTAAAATTTGTTTGCAGTGAAAAATTAATCTTTGTAATTAAAAATTCTACCATTTAGTGCAAATTAATTTTCTGAGTTGAATATTCATCATTTTTGTTCGGAATTCCTTTTTAACTCAAAATTTCATTATTTCATGTTTCGTTGAAAATTTATCTTTTTTGGTTGAAGATAAAACATGTTTTTGCACACATTCAAAAAATTATACATTGTGCAAAAAATTATAATAAATATTAGAATTATCATATTATTATAATATTATAACGATAATAATATATTATCGATATATTCCATATTACTATAATTTAAATTATGGAATAATTTGAAGTTATAAGAAAAAAATAAAAAAAATAGGCCATTCAAAAGAATGTCAGGTTCATATTCCAAAAATATGATGTTGTTATCTAAAATGTGGCGTTCAGTCAAGAGCATTTCTTATCAGCGAATCTGAATTACCTTGTCTCAAACAAAATGCGGAACACACCGTTTTCACATTGAATATTTTTTTTGAATCGACAAATAATTCAATAAAAAATAACATACGATGTAAATAATATGTTTGCCAGATAAATGTATTTGTTTCCATTATTATTTATTAATTATTGGTACATATTCAAAACAGGAATTTTATTTTTTGAATATGTATTTTTTTAACTTTATTTATTTAACTAATTATTAATCAATTTTATGGGAGGACTGGAAAATACCAAAATATAAAACAAATCATCAACAAATTTTAAATGCAACAAAAAACTATTTCCTTCAACCAAAGACTTTTAATTTAATATAGTGTGTATGTATTAAAAAAATGAAATAGCCTTCTCTCAAATTATTTTTTTCTGAATTTCCTTCAAACTTCATTCATAGAATTAATTTTGATGATATTTTTATATTGTTTTCATTTCAGGCCACTAATTGTGATGCAATTCCAAGTTTTTGTATTCTAAGCCTAATAATATTTTAAAAATTTGTTTTTGTAGCATAAAATTTAGCGCTTATTTATCAATAAATAGGAAATACGATTTTGAAGTTTCAAACTATTTTTTCAAACATTCTAAACATCTTTTTATGTTTTGAAATCTTTCAAATTAATCTAATAAAATTGATTTGCCGAACAAATTATTTTATATTTTTTTAGGAATCTTGAAAATCTTTGAGTTCTCTTAAATCCCTTCAAATTTCTTATAAGGTTTCTGCTTTTTTTTTAAATCATCAAAAATTTATATATATTGTTTTCAATTCGAAATATTTCTAAATTTTGAATCATTTTTCAAATGTTCTCAAAATTTTTATATATATTTTTTTAACGACCCGTAAGTTTTTCTAAAAGTTTTTTGGAAATCTTTTGAAACTAAAAATATTGCCTAAAAATCTTTCAGAATATTCACTGATATTTAAAAAAAATCTTTTAAAATGTTTTGTAATATTTTTAAATATTCTCTTCAAATTAATTTTTCAAAAAACAATTATTCGAATTTTTCAAATAATCTTTAATCTCTTGAAATATTTCAAAATTCATCAAAAATTTTAATGTTCGACAAAATAGGTGAATCACCAGCCAAAAAGTTACATTTTCAAACAAAGCGATGAATTTTGAACTAGATTGATGAATCTTTGATCAAAAAATCAAATTTTAAAGTAGTTTTGTTTCATATGAAACAGTTATATTTTTTAAATTTGAGATATGAATTTTGAACAAAAAAATTAATTTTTAACCTAATAGTTAAATTTTCAACCAAAAAGATGAATTCACGATGGAGAAAAATTCACTTAAAAAAAACGAGTTTCCAACAAAATATTTAGGTTGTCAATCAAAAAGATCCATTTTCAACTAGAATGATGAATCTTCGATCAAAAATTGAATTTCTAGAAAAGAAGTTTAATTTTTGAACAAATGGTCAATGTTCAACGAAACAGAAATTCAATCTAAAGCAGAATATATTTCAACCAAAAACTTTTATTTTTAACAACAAAATAATAAAATTTTTACCAAAAGGGACGAAGTTTTAAAAAAGGAAGACGAATTAAAAAAAATATTGGAATTTTCAAACAAGACATTTTTTCAGTCGAAAAAAAAAAGAATGTAACAAAATTAATTAATAATTTTCAAATATTAATAATTATTATTATTTATTATAATTATTCAATATTATAATAATCGTGTTTTGTTTTGAAAATTTAACTTTTTTTGATAGAAAATTAATCTTCTTGGTTGAGCATTCATTTTTTTTCTGAAATTCGAATTTGCTTTATTTAAATTTTTTTTTTTCTTGGTTAAAAATTCATCTTTCTCGCTAAAGGTTTGATTAATGTGTTTGAAATGTACCTTTTTATTTGAAGATTCATCATTTTAGTAGAAAATTCATTTCTTGGGTTGAAGATTGAACTTTTTGTTAAAAATTAGTTTTTTCTGTTTGTGAAAATTTTACTTTTTTCTGAAAAAAATTGTTCCCATTTAAAAATGTATAGTATTGTTCAAAAACTCAACTATTTCGTTAAAAATTCATTTATTCTAAGATTCATTATTTAGTAAAAAACAAATCTCCTTGGTTAAAAATTAAACTATTTTTAAAAGTGCTGTATGGTTCAAACTGAATATACTTTAATAAAAAG
>JAABKJ010001732.1:0-29887 GCA_011634705.1 Andricus grossulariae
AACATTTATAGTTTGAAATTATATTATTTTAAAGTTTTTATTTGAATATATAGATCAATTTTGAAGATTCGTAATAGAAAATTCATCAATTTTTTCCATTTTTTTCTCTATTGATTCAACAGCACACAATTAGTCTGGAATATTTATAGTTTTGAATGATCCAATTCAATTTTTTTTAATATATAGTTCAAGTTTGAAGCTCTAAAATGGAAAATTCTTCAATTTCTTCCATTTCATCCTCTATTTCGCTGATAGTACACAATTCAACTATAATGTTTATAGTTTCAAATGATCTAATTTTAATTTTTTTTGTATATGTAGTTTAATTTTGAAGGTTCAAAATGTCAATTTTCAAAATTTTTTTCATTTATTTCTTTGGAATGTTTATAATTTGATGTAATATAATTTTGAAGGTTTTTTTAATACGCGGTTCAATTTCAAATATGTAAAATGAAAAATTCTTTTTTTTTTCAATTTTTGTCTGCCATTCCTTTAATAATAAACAATTTACCCGTGATGTTTATAGTTCGAAAACATGTAATTTCTAAGTATTTTTTTTATTAAGTACAATTTTGAAGATTGGCAATGGAAAATTCTTTAACTTTTTCCTTTATTTCTTTAATAGTACACAATTCAAGAAGAATGTTCATAGTGTCAAATAATCTAATTTTAATTTTTTTTGAACATGTGGTTCAATTTTGAAACTTCAAAATGGAATTTAAAGAAAAAATTGTTTTGGAATGTTTATAGTTTGTTATGATGTAATTTCGAAATTTTTTTCAATAAGTGGTTCAATTTTGCAGATGCTAAGTGGAATATTCTTCTTTTTTTTCTATTTCTTTAATAATAAAAAATTTACTTGGAATGTTTAAAGTTTCAAATGATGATGTAATTTTGAAAGTTTTTTGAAATATGTAATTTAATTTTGAAGATTTATAATGGGAAATTTTTCAATTTTTTCGTTAAATAATTTATTAATACACAATTCATCTAGATAGCTTACAGTTTGAAATTATGTAATCTTTAGAATTTTTTGGGAATATGTAATTTAATTTTAAAGATTGACAGAAGAAAATTCTTTTATTATTTCCTTCATTCATTTAATAATACAAAATTCCACTAGAACGTTTAAAGTTTTAAATAATCTAGTTTAAACTTTTTTTTCTGTATGTGTAGTTCAATTTTGAAACTTCAAAATGGAAAATTTTCCAATTTTTTAGATTTTTTTCTTCGGAATGTTTATAGTTTAATATTATATGTTATTTTGAAGTTTTTCTTCAAATATGTTGTCCAATTTTGAAGACGAAAAATAAAAAATTCTTTAATTTTTTCTTCTATTCCTTTGACGATAAATAATTTAACTGGAATGTTTATAGTTTAAAATGATAATGTAATTTTGAAGATTTTTTGAAGTATGTAATTTAATATTGAAGATTTATAATGGAAAATTCTTCAATTTTTTCGTTAATTAATTTAAAAATACACACTTCGAGTAGAATGTTTATAGTTTGAAATTATGTGATCTTTAGAATTTTTTGGGAATATGTAATTCAATTTTAAAGATTCACAGGAGAAAATTTTTTTTTTCTTCCATTCTTTTAATAATACACAATTCCACTAGAACGTTTAAAGTTTCAAATAATCTTGTTTAAACTTTTTTTCTGTATGTGCAGTTCAATATTGAAGCTTCAAAATGGAAAATTTTTCAATTTTTCTTTCATTTTTTTGTTTGGAATGTTTATAGTTTAAAATGATGAGGTAATATTGAAGGTTTTTTGAAATATGTTTTTTAATTTTGAAGATTTATAATGAAAAATTCTTTTATTTTTTAGTTTTCTCCTTTAATAATAAGCAATTTAACTGGAATTTTTATAGTTAAAAATAATGAGGTGATTTTGAAGGTTTTTTGAAATATGTAATTTAATTTTGAAGATTTATAATGGAAAATTCTTCAATTTTTTCGTTAATTAATTTAATAATACACAATTCAACTGGAATGTTTATAGTTTGAAATTATGTAATGTTCAAATTTTTTGGGAATACGTAATTTAATTTTAAAGATTGACAGAAGAAAACTTTTTTATTTTTTTCTCCATTCTTTTGATAATACACAATTTCACTAGAACGTTTAAAGTTTTAATTCAATAATACATCATTAAACTGATATTTTTATAGTATGAAATGATGTAATTTTTGAAGTTTTTTTCGAATATGCAGTTTATTTTTAAGATTTAAAATGGAAAATTCTTCAATTTTTTCTTTCATTCCTCTAATAGTACAAAATTTAACCGGCATGTTTATAGTTTGAAATGATGTAATTTTGAAGGTGTTTTGGGAATATGTAGTTTAATTTTGAAGATTCACAGTGGAAAATTCATACATTTTTTAAATTCTTTTCTCTATTCCTTTAATAATACACTATTCAACTAGTACGTTTGAAGTTCCAAATAATCAAGTTTTATTTTTTTTTTAAATATGTGGTTCAATTTGGAAAAAATTACAATAAAAAATTCTTTAATTTTTCAAATTATTTTCTTCATTCCTTCCATAATACATAATTCAACTGATGTATTTATAAAATGAAATGATGTAATTTTTAAGTTTTTTAAAAATATGATGTTTAATTTTAAAGACTTAAAATGAAGGGTTTTTTTCAATGTTTCCTCTATTCCATTGATAATAAAAAATTCAACTAGAGTCTTAATAGTTGAAAATGATATAATTTTGAAATTTGTTAAAAAATATGCAGTTCAATTTTGAAGTCTTTTTGTAGCAATATTTCAATAAAATAATTTAGCTCTCTTGACTTGTGTTCATAACTGACTTTATGCTAATGTGATGTAAACCAAAGTTTTGGATGTAAACCTAAAAATATTTTCAAACCACAAATTTTCAAATACGATAGGTTCGTTAAAAAAATAGCTTTTGACGTTGGAAAGAAAATTTGTTGAATTTATAATTGCGATAGTTAAAGTCCGGCTTCATTGACTGATATAGTATAGTAAAGGAAATTTTACAAAATTTTTTCGATCTGTCAGGAGCCGAAAATATCAATTTTTTAGTAAAAATATACAAAAATGACGGTTTTTTTGGCTGAAATTTTAAAAATTCTATCAATTTTTTAGTACATCAGCAACCTAGATAAATAGTCTGCTAGCAATCTTACGCTGAAAAAAAAAAATTCAACACTTTTCCTGAATAATAGATATCCTAAATGGCAATCGGAAAGCATTTTCACTTTTCAAAAAAAAAAAAAAAACTTTTTTGTACCACTTTACCACCTAACCCATAATTTTATTAAATCATAAACTTTATAATTATTGTATTAATTACTAGTGAATATTTTAATTACGTTTTGAATTACGTGTTGGCTAGGTATTATTTACTGGGGATAATTTCGTGGCTTTATGGTTGATGAACAAGGCTCGGTTTAATCATATTTTGGATTTTGAAGCTGCGAATTGAATCAAATTATCTATATAAAGCGCTTATTGATGGCTTATGCGCAAATGGATTTTAAAAGCTGAGAGTAAGCAGCTTAATAAAATTAAAATCTGTTTGCGACACTACATCAGCGTTGTGACAGAGCAAAAACGAATTGGCAATTTCCAAATGCTCAAAATAACAACTTTGATTATCAACAATATTCGGGACGATATCATAAAATATGGGAAATTTCCTTGGGCCGTCCACATTTTTTGTTAATTTTTTACTTCAACCCAATCCCATGTAACAAATAACAAAAGGTTTTATTATTCATATTCGGTAATTTTTGTTTTAAATTTGCAACGATCTATTATTAAATAAATTGAAGTTACATACGACTCGAGATAATTGAAATATTATTCCTTCTTTCATGTAAGGAAATACTAATAAGGACATAATAAGTAAAAAATTTTAGGAATTTCGAAAATAACAAATTGACGCCATCATTTTCACTGTTCACTATTGAAGAATTGTCACTTTCAAACCTATGAACTAGAAATAATTTAAATTTTAAGTCTTCAAAATTAAATAATTTTAAATATTAAATCTTAGAATTGAACTGTTTCAAAAACAGGATTAAAAATTGCATAATTTTCTATTATAGGGATAGATAATGAACGTACTGTAGATAATCATCAATTTAAAATACTAATGTATGAAAAATAAATAATTTGATTAAAAATAAATTATTTATTTAAAATAATAGTTTTGATATTATACATGATAATAAATCAAAATTAATTATTTTGGGCATATTTCTGCTTTTAATGAATAATTATTTACTGTAGGCTCATTATCTACTGTAGGGTGGTCTTCTCTACGCATTAAATATCAAAAATCTCAAAAATTGAAGAATTTTGGCTAATTTTCAATTCTATATTTGTAAAATCCAAGAATTTTTAACTGTTACTCTTTCGAATTCTATCACTTTAAATTGTAAATATTTAATATTGAATAATTTCTTATTTTAACGAATAAAAATGTAAAATTCTGTCATTTTAACGATTCATTACATTTGAGATTTCTTTTATTTGGAAGATTTATAATTAAAAATTCTGAGCTTTTGATCTTTAGAATCCTCAAAATTGAAGAATTTTCTATTTGATATTAAAAATAAAAAACCGTTTTACTTCATATCTTCTAAATTGAAAAAATGTCCATTTTATATTAAAAATGAAAGAATTTTGAATCTAATATCGTTAAAATGAAATAACATTCAACTCTAAATATTTATTCAAAAATTATAAATTATGCAAGTTTTAATTATTACAATCAAAATGTCTGTAATTTCAATAGTATGCATTGAAATTTTTTTCAATTTGGAATATTTAGAATTGAACATTCTGGACTTTTTTTCTTTAAAATCATCGTATTTTAAGAATATTGGTGCATATATCTTTAAAATTCAAGAATGCTTAATTGCACATCGTAAAAATTGAAAAATTTGCCATTTCATATTTTCTGAATTAAAAATTTTTTAATTCTAATTATTATAAGTTTAAAAAATTTTCACTTCATATCTTTTAAATTAAATAATTTTCCTTTTTACATCTTCAAAATTGAATTAAATATATCAGAGAAAAATCAAAATTACATTACTATAAACTATAAATGTTCAAAATTAATCAAGCTTCAATTATAAATATTAAAATGGAAGAATTTTGAATTGAAGATCATTCAAATTAAAGAATTTTCAATTATAATTCTTCAGAATTGAACTATTAGAAAAAAGCTTCCAAAGTACATACACGTAAAATATATTTTTTGAAGATTTATTAATTTCAAATTGTCTATCCTCAAAATTCAAGATTTTGTAATTAAAACTTATCCAAATTATGAAACTTGGTATTGTAATTCTTTAAAATTGCAGAATTTTCAATTTTGAAAATTTATAATGGAAAATTGTGCAAGTTTTAAGTTTTACAATTACAAATTCGGTCATTTTGATCATTTACTTTTGAAATTACTCAAATTTGAAAAATTAGTAATTCAAAACTTTTTATTTTTGATCTTAAATATCATCAAAATTTGAAAATTTTGATGCATACATCTTTAAAATTGCAGAATCTTCAATTGCTAGATTTGAAAAACTAGAAGAATTTTTTAATTCAAATTTTGAAAAGTTAACAAATCTATTTTTTTTTTAACTTTCATGGCTATAGTATTTTAAAAATTCCAAAGAAATGAATCTTTAATTGTCAATCTTGAACACTGAAGAACTTTAAATTGCAGATTTTTAAAATTAAGGAATTTTCAATTGTAAATCTTCACAATTGGGCTATTAGAAAAAAGCTTTGAAAGTACATACACTTAAAATATATATATTGAAGATTGAATAATTTTCAATGGTCGATTCTTTGAATTCAAGAATTTTCAATTCTAACTATTTCAAATTGTAAAACTTGATATTTTAAATCCTTGAAATTGCAGAATTTTCCATTTTAAAAATTTAGAATGGAAAATTGTGCAAGCTTTAAGTGTTACACTTAAAAATTCGGTAATTTTGATCCTTTACTTTTGAAATTACTTAAATTTGAAAAATTAGGGACTCAAAACTTTTTATTTTTGATCTTAAAGATCATCCAAATTTGAAAATTTTGATGCATACATCTTTGAAATTGCAGAATCTTCAATTGCTAGATTTGAAAAACTAGAAGAATTATCAAATTTAAATCTTCAAAAGTTAACAAATGTATTTTTTTTTAACTTTCATGGTCATAGTATTTTAAAAATTCCAAATTAATAAATCATTAATTGTGAATATTGAAGACTGAAGAACCTTAATTTGCAGATTTTTAAAATTAAAGAATTTTGAATTGTAAATCTTTAGAATTGGACTATTAGAAAAAAGCATCGGAAGTACATGCACTTAAAATATATTTATTGAAGACTGAATAATTTTCAATTGTCTATTTTTAAAATCCAGAAATTTTTAATCATAACCATTCCAAATTGTAAGACTTGGTATTGAACATTTTTAAAATTGCAGAATCTTCAATTTTGGAAATTTATAATGATGAATTGCGCAAGTTTTGAGATTGACACTTACGAATTCGGTAATTTTGATAATTTACTTTTGAAATTACTTAAATTTGGAGAATTAAGAATTTTAAACTTTTCGATTAAAGATCATCCAAATTTGAAAATTTTGATAAATACATTTTTAAAATTGCAGAATCTTCAATTACTAGATTTAAAAAACTGGAAGAATCTTCAAATTTAAATCTTCTAAATTTAATAAATATATTTTCATTTAACTTTCATGGCCATAGTATTTTGAAAATTCCAAATAAATGAATCTTTAATTGTAAACCTTGAACACTGAAGAACTTTCAATTGCAGATTTTCAAAATGAAAGAATATTCCATTGTAAATCTTCAGAATTGGACTAATAGAAAAAATCTTGCAAAGTACATACGGTTAAAATATATTTATTGAAGATTGAATAGTATTCAATAGTCTATTTTCAAAATTCAAGCATTTTTGTTTTTAACTATTCAAAATTGTAAAACATAGTATCGTCAATCTTCACAATTGCAGAATTTAAAATGTTAAAAATTTATGATGAAACATTGTGCAAGCTTTAGGTTTCACACTTTTAAATTCTGTAATTTTCATAATTTGCATTTAAAATTACTTTACTTTAAAAGATTAAGGATTTAAGATTTAAGATTTTTGATCTTAAGACTCATCCACATTTAAAAACGTTGATGCATACATCTTTAAAATTGAAGAATCTTCAGTTGCTAGATTTAAAAAGCTGGAAGAATTTTCAAATTTAAATCTTCAAAATTTAACAAGTATATATTTTTTTAAACTTCCATAGTATTTCAAAAATTTCAAATAAATGAATCTTTGATTGTAAATCTTGAAGACTGAAGAACATTCAATTGCAGATTTTTAAAATGTAAGAATATTCAATTGTAAATCTTCAGAATTGGACTGTTAGAAAAAAGCTTGCAAAGTACGTACACTTAAAATATATTTATAGAAGATTGAATAATTTTCAACTGTCTATTTTCAAAATTCAAGAACTTTTTATTCTAACTATTCAAAATTGTAAGACTTGGTATTGTCAATATTTAAAATTGCAGAATTTTCAATTTTGAAAATTTATGATGATAAATTGTGCAAGTTTTAAGTTTTACACTTTTAAATTCGGTAATTTTAATAATTTACATTTAAAATTACTTTACTTTAGAAGATTAGGGATTTATGATTTTTTATTTTTCATCTTAAAACTCATCCAAATTTAAAATCGTTGATGCATACATCCTTAAAATTGAAGAATCTTTAATTGCTAGATTTAAAAAACTGGAAGAATTTTCAAATTTAAATCTTCAAAATTTAACAAGTACATTTTTTTTAACCTTCCATGGCCATAGTATTTTAAAAATTCTAAACAAATGAATCTTTAATTGTAAATCTTGAAGACTGAAGAACTTTAAATTGCAGATTTTTAAAATTAAAGAATTTTCAATTGTTAATCATCAGAATTGAACTATTAGAAAAAAGCTTGCAAAGTACATACACTTAAAATATATTTATTGAAGATTGAATAATTTTCAACTGTCTATTTTCAAAATTCAAGAACTTTTCATTCTAACTATTCAAAATTGTAAAACTTGGTATTGTCGATCTTTAAAATTGCAGAATTTTCAATTTTGAAAATTTATAATGATAAATTGTGCGAGTTTCAAGTTTTACACTTACAAATTCGGTAATTTTGATAATTTACATTTGAAATTACTTAAATTTGGAAAATTGAGGATATAAAACTTTTTTTTTATCTTCAAAATTATCAAAATAAGAAAATTTTGATGCACACATCTCTAAAATTGAAGAATCTTTAATTGCTAGATTTAGAAAACTGGAAGAATTTTCAAATTCAAATCTTCAAAATTTAACAAATATATATTTTTTTAAACTTTCATGACCATAGTATTTAAAAAATTCCAAATAAATGAATCTTTAATTGTAAATCTTGAACACCGAGGAACTTTGAATTGCAGATTTTTAAAATTAAAGAATTTTCAATTGTAAATCTTCAGAATTGGACCATTAGAAAAAAACTTCCAAAGCACATACACTTAGAATATATTTATTGCAGATTGAATAATTTTTAATTGTCTATTTTAAAAATTCAAGAATTTGCAATTTTACCTATTCGAAATTGTAAAAATGAGTATTGTAAATCTTTAAAATTGCAGAATCTTCAATTTTGAAATTTATAATGATAAATAGTACAAGGTTTAAGTTTTGCACCTTCAAATTCTGCAATTTTTATCATTTACTTTTGAAATTACCTAAATTTGGAAAATTGAGGATTTAAAACTTTTTGTTTTTGATCTTAAATATCATCCTAATCAAAATTTTCTTATGCATACATTTGTAAAATTGAAGAATCTTCAAATTGCTTGATTTAAAAAACTGGAAGAATTTTTGAATTTAAATTGTCAAAATTTAACAAATATATATTTTTTAAACTTTCATGGCCATAGTATTTTTAATATTCCACATGAAAGAATCTTTAATTGTAAATCTTGAAAACTGAAGAACTTTAAATTTCAGATTTTTAAAATCAAAGTATTTTCAATTGTAAATCTTCAGAATTGGACTATTAGAAAAAAGCTTCAAAAGTACATACACTTAAAATATATGTATTTAAGATTGAATAATTTTCAATGGACTATTTTCCAAATTCAAGAATTTTTAATTCTAAATATTCCAAATTGTAAAACTTGGTATTGTAAATCTTCAAAATTGCAGAATTTTCAATTTTGAAAATTATAGTGATAAATTGTGCAAGTTTTAAGTTTTACATTTACAAATTCTGTAATTTTGATAATTTTTATAATTCAAGAATTTCCAATTCTAACTATTCTAAATTGTAAAACTTGGTATTGAAAATCTTTTACATTGCAGAATTTTCAATTTTGAAAATTTATAATGATACATTGTGCAAATGGTCAGTTTTACAGTTACAAATTCAGTAATTTTAATAATTCACTTTTGAAATTACTTAAATTTGGAAAATTTGGGACTCAAAACTATTTGGTTTTCAATCTTAAAAATCATTCAAATTAAAAAATGTTGATGCATACATCTCTAAAATTGAAGAATCTTCAATTGCTAGATTAAAAAAAATGGAAGAATTTTTAATTTCAAATCTTCAAAATTAAAAAAATATATTTTTAAAAAAACTTTCATGCCCAAAGCATTTAAAAAATTTCAAATAAATGAACGTTTGTTTGTAAATCTTGAACACCGAAGAACTTTAAATTAGAGATTGTTAAAATGAAACAAATTGTATTTGTAAATCTTCACAATTGTAGAACATTAAATCGTAAATCTTTAAAATGATAAAGTTTTTAGTTTTAAAAGTTAGCAACAAAAAATTCTGCTAATTTCGAGATTACAAATAAAAATTCTGTACTTCTCATTATTTATATTTAAAATGTTTTCAATTTGAAGATTTAGAATAGAAACCTTTTAAATTTTAATCTTAAAAATCTTCAAAATTTGAGATCTTCGTTTTATATATTATTAAAATTAAAGAGTTTTCAATTGTAAATCTTGAAAGTGCAATAAAAAAAAAATAAAAAAAATTACTCCTTTCTAAATTGAAAACGTCAACAATTTTGTAGAATCTTCAATTGCAATTCTTCAAGAGAGACTCATTTCAAAAAGATGTTTAAAATTTCATGATTTTGAATTATATTATTTATGTTTAGATTGAATATAATTTATGATAATGTTTGAAGTTTTACAGCAGGATTATTTTAAATTTAATAAATAGTTAATAAATAAATTTTGAATAAGTTACGCGATTTACTTATGCATTTTTCTAATCTAGAAATCTAGAAAAGTAAATGGCCAAATCTGAGGCTCTATTTTGTAAGTAATCAAAAATTATTTTTTTTAAAGTTGTTTTTATGGATCTTTTTCTACAGAATGATGGAGAAAACAAAAACTAATGTAATTATATCGATGTTGAACTCGTTATAACGTTATTACAACCTTTTATAATAATTAATTATTGTTTTATTTTTGTTATTTATTATTTTTGATATGTTACTAATTATTAATAATTGTCTATTTAAGCGGTTCCATTTAAGTCCCATACAAATACAATTAAAAATCTAGTTTACAATGCATTTCTTTTAAATCCCCGGTGAAACAGAGGTCTATAAACTGGTCACCCTCGCTGTTAAAGTATCATTTATGTCCTTTAGCGTGAGTACATATACCGCCAAACGACTCCATTTCACTGGGAATGAGCATGTGAAAATTTTATTTTACTCAGATGGGCTCAGAATTACTGTATAAATTTATGAATTTAATCTCAACCCGTGATAATCCGCGGCTACATTCGAATTTATTAGAAGTACTCGCATTAGCCTGTACGTTTGACGAGGGGAGATGAAAACTGCAGAAAACCGCCTCTCTAATTCAGACGGGTTTTTCGATATACGAGTTTTGAAGGTTGACATTCGGTTTCTGTATTTTTGGAATATCATCAATTCCTTTGAAATTCTGACCATAAAACAATCAATTTCCAGACAAATGTTAATTTCCGACGACAGATTAATTACCTAAATAGGTCAAACTTATTATGGATGTAAACTCTTTTCAAAATTTATAAGTACTTTTTCATATTTCGCTTATAATATATAAGGCTATTTTTTCAATAACTTCAAAATAGTAGAAGGAATCTGTATTATCATCGGAGTTGGTAACGATCGATCATATATAGATAACTTTCACGAACTGTGAAATTGGAAATAAAAAGTATCGGTCTAAGGTTACTCCTTAAATAACAGAAATTCTTAACGTCATTTCAGACAAGATGAAGTTTCAAAATTTATAAATTACAAATTTTTCATTTCTGAAGAAGATCTTTCTCCTTCGCTCCAGTGGGAATCGAACCTCACATCTTCCGATTTCCGGTCGGGTGGTTTAAACACTGAGCCACTAGTGAGATCGAAGGCAGATACTTTTTTCAGATATTTTTTATATTCAGTTTCACAGTTCGTGAAAGTTATCTACATATGATCGATCGTTACCAACTCCGATGATAACACAGATTCCTTCTAATATAACTTGTAATAAAAACATATCTTCTTGCCATGAAAAGCGTATATCTGAAAAAAGTATCTGCCTTCGATCTCTCTAGTAGCTTATTGGTTAAAGCACCCGACCGGCAATCGGAAGACGTGAGGTTCGATTCCCACCGGAGCGAAGGAGAAAAATCTTTTTTTCAGAAAATAAAAATTCAAGATAGTATTAATTGTCAAGCTAGATACTTAAATATTGAGAAATCAATGCAAGTAGATTTATCACCTTTTGTTCGCTTACTCCTCATTTGAGGAAGACTTCTGATGATTCCTACCAAAACGTACAAAAGGAAAGTAATGTAAAGTAAATTGAAAGTAAACTTCTGATTCCTGGAATAATATGCTCTAAAGTGAACTTTTCGAGAGCAATATTAAATCCTATCACGTAATCTTTCATGAAAAGATAACAAAATATAGGTCAATACGTTCAGACGATTTGAAAGGTTTTGTTCGATCGGTGAGAATTTTTTTGCTACTTTCACGTAATGTTTTACTTGAGGAACGTTAAAGGACGTGACTTTGAAATCTACAGCGGGGATAATTAACGAGGGAACTTGAATGTCTCCTTCGTTTGAAACATACGTTTAACGACCTATGCTACGTTGCGAGGAAGAAGTTACTGATTCGGATGGATGTAGAAGTAGAATATGCGGCTGGGTGGAGTGTAGGCACGTTTCTCTGTAATTGTAAGGGTGGCTCCTCGACGGTCTTTAGTGTTCCCATACTCCCCATATAGGGTAGACCGGGGCAAGAACGACCGCCGGAGCAAAATGAACTTTGCAAATAAAAATGCAATTCCTTAAGGCTCTTACAAAGACTTGGGTTTCAGCCACATCCATAATACGTCTACGAAAATGAATTTTCTACTGTAATATTTTAACCGCATAATCTCAAGGCAATTTTACTAGCAGCAGCATAGCAATTTTTTCGAAAAATGTTTTTTTTTTTCCTTCTTTCAATTAAGAATTGAGTGCTTTTGCCCCTGCGAAATGCAACGCGCCAGCTAACACTATATGCCGGGCTGCAATCACCTGCTATAGTTTCAAGTCGCATAAAATCTGCAAGTACCGTATCATCGTCGCTTAAAGTAATATATGTGACCGTCCGCGAAGAAAGGGACCTAATGCGGAAAAATAAATTTTCGTTTTCTTACGCCAATCGATAGTTTAGAAGTTGATCTTCCATTTTCAATAATCAGAAATTTTTTATGTTAATTACTTTTCTTGTTACTAAGCTACAAACATAGGCATGATAAGTGTACGCGGAGACCGAATGAGAGGTCTACGGAAGCCAGCCCCACCACTTACCACTACAGCTATACGCGACGTGTCCGTGAGCTCCACTGGCTCGTGCCGAAAAGTGTAGTGGTAAGTGGAGGGGGTGCTCTCCGTAGACGTATCCCCACTACTCAAATGCTGGCTTGTGGACTCTGATACGATCGCCCATCCTGTAAAATTCAGCTTTCATGCATTAGGTCCCTTTTTTCGCGGCCAGGGTACTGTTTTTGAAGACCTTATGGTGCCAAGCCACTTTTTTGCTACACGGAAAATTTTTCCAGGTATGGGCCATCCATAAAGTACTTTATCAATTTTAAGCTTCTTTGAACTCCCCCGAAAGTAACGTAGCCGTTGGCTGAAGACGAATTTTACATTTATAAATTCTTTTAAATAAAATTAATGTAGATAACATATTGAATCCAATACGAAACACTTTAAATTACTAATATTCTAAGCCATAATATATAGCATTATCAACAAAATAGGTAAATTTTTAACCAAAAAAGATTTTCGACCCAAAGAGATGAATTTTCAACACAAAAAGACGAATTTAAACAAAATTATTTTTCGATTGAACAGTTGCATTAGCAAACAAACAGATAAACCTTCCAGTAAAAGAGGAGAGTTTCCCAAAAAATACTTGAAGATTTTTGAAAAAAGTGAAATTTTCAAGCCAGAATGACGAACTTTGTCAAAGACAGTTGAATTTTTAACAAAAAAATTTCTTCTCGACAAACCAAGAGAATTTTAATCAAAAAGGAATTTTAACAACATAGTTGAATTTTCAACCAAAAAGAATTACTTCAAAAAAATAGTAAAATTTTCGAAAAATAATTAACTTTTTAACACAATAGTTGAATTTTCGGCATACAAAGATGTACTGTCAATCCAATGGACGAATTTTCAAATAAAAAAAGATTAAAATTGAATCAGGTATTTGAATTTGCAAAACTAAAAGACAAATTTTTCAGAAAAAAGTTGAATTTTAAATCGAAGAAGCCTTTTATATCGGAAAAGATAAATTTTTAACAGCAAAGATAGTTTCTTAATCAATAAAGATGAATTTTTGACAAGATAATTGAATTCTCAACCAAAAATTTAAACTTTCAACAAATAAGGACAATTTTGTATAAAAAAAGACTTTCTACCCAAATATACAAATTTTCTACCAAATAGTTGGATTTTCTACCAAATAGTTGAATTTTCTACCAAATAGTTAAATTCTCAACCAAAAAGTTGAATTTTAAATCATACAATATGCAGGATAAAGTTTCAACCAGAAATGGAACAGTTAAATTTTCAGATAAAAACTAAGACGAAAAAAAAATGTTTTGATTCAAACAACAAAACTAGTTTTAAACAAAAAATGTTAAATTTTCAACCAAAAAGATTAATCTTCTATAAAAAAGACGAATGTCCAACTTATCCAAAATACAGGATAAAGTTTTAACCAAACACGAAATAGAGTAGATGAGCTAGGCGGGTTCTGGATGAATAAGCATTAGTGCGTATCTGTGTGAGTTTCACATCGAGAACGTTCTGTTGAGCTTCCAGAGAATTCCTGATGACGTCATCAAGAATGTTCTAGAAGAATGTTCTTCACGAATTATTTGCGCACTAAATAAATAAGGAGAGTAATTTTTAGTTGAATATGTCATCTATATGGCAGCAATAAATCAAATTTATAGAAAAAAAAACAGGATGACCTTGAAGCTGTATGCATGAATTCAGAATTGCACAATATTATTCTATGACGTAATCAGGAATGTTCTAGAAGCTCAACCAAAAGGTCTCGATGTCAAACTCACACAGTCATATGCACTCAAGCTTACCTCACACAGACACGCACTAAATATAATTCATCCAGAACCCGCCTAGCTCATCTACTGAACCAAAGTAGATGAAAAGTTTATAAAAAGAGATGAATCCTCGATAAAAAAAAAATTGTTATCAAATTTTTCCATTTTCAAACTGAAAAGAAGAATCTATACAAAACAGTTGAATTTTCAACCTAAAATAATAATATCGTACCGCAAAATAGTTTGATTTTCTTATGGGGATCTATTAATTCAATTCGCAATAATTAAAAAATTAAAAATAAGTGGAAAAACGAGGAAAAGGAAAAAAACTGTGAATCCTGCCCTAAATAAATAGAAATTTTTCATAATCTATAGAGTAAAGAAACCTTATTTGTTTATTAATTTATTATCATTTCGTAAATTTATTATCATCACAGTTATTATTAATAATAATATCACGTGATACAACTAATATTATCAGGTGAATTACAACTAATACTGTTAAAATTACACTTAACTCTCGGATTCTGTCCCCCCGGTCTCGGTCTGTGACTCTCGCCTCGGAAGGGCCGCAGTGTGCGAGTACTCAGTGGAGTATATTGCGCAATATTATGCATTCAAGACAGCCTAAAAAAATCGTTAACGTCCCCTCTCCCACACAAAGGACTTTACGTAATTTCTGCAAGGTCGCTTGTCATTTTCAGTTTTCTTAGCATCAAATAATCTATTTTATCAGAAAAATGGTGCCATAAAATTGAATCTTGAACATCTGTGTTGTAAAAGAGAAATTATGCAGCCACCCTTCTATTTCTCAACGACGTAGCAGAATGTTAACGAATAAAAGTCAGATTATGGCTGTAACTATTTTTAATAAAAAGACCTTTTACGTCCTGCTGGATGCCTTTAAATGTAACTTTCACAAGACATAAAATACCATCGAATCAAACCATAAAAATTTTATATTCTAAGATATTTTTATTAAAAAAAAATTGTCCTGGTGTTGCCCCGCTTTGTAGAACAAGACCGACGAAATACAGCTTGATAGAAATAATAAAATTGAATTATTCTTTTTTTAGTAATATCATTAATAAATATAGAAATATGATAAATAATAATGTGGGACTCGAAATCAAAAACGGATACATTGTACGTCTTATTAACTTTTGATAAAACAAATTATGTTAGATTTTCAACATTCAAAATACCAGATCCAATATGGTGGACATCAATTATTAAAAGGTTTTGAAACTTGACCAAAATTAGCGATTCTTAGGATTTTGGGTCGCTGATCTCAAATCTTATGTCGAATTCTGAAAATCAAAAATTGCGGATCAAATATGGCGGACATGAATTAAAAATGGTCAATCCTTGATAAAATTATTATTACTTTGGTTTTTAGGGTCGCTGATTTCAAATCTGGTACTAGATTTTCAAAATTCCAAATGGTAGATCCAATATGGCGGTCATAAATTAATAAAAGTGTTTGAAACTTGATCGAAATTGGCGATACTTAGGATTTTAGGTCGCTCATTTCAAATCTGATGTTGAATTCTTAAAATCAAAAATTGCGGATCCAATATGGTGGACATGAATTAAAAGTGATCAATCCTTGATAAAATTATTGACACTGTGGTTTTTAGGGTCGTTGATGTCAAATCTGATGTAGGATTTTCAAAATTCAAAATGTAAGATCCAATATGGCGGTCAAAAATTATTAAAAGTGTTTGAAACTTGATAAAAATTGGTGATACTTAGGATTTTGAGTCGCTGATTTCAAATCTTATGTTGAATTCTTAATATTAAAAATTGCGGATCCAATATGGCCGACATGGAACTTTAAAAATTTTCTGACTTTGATGAAAATTAAAAATTAATTGTACTCATGTCTTTAGGATCTCTGCTTTTAAATCTGATGTTGAATTTTCAAAATCAAAATAACGGATTTGATATGGTGCACATGAATTATCAAAAGTGTTGGCCTTGATGAAATGGATGATACTTAGATTTTTGTGATCTGTGATTTCAAATCTGATGACGGATTCTCAAAATTAAAAAATGCGGATCCAATAAGGCCGACATGGATTATCAAAAGTGTTCTGAGTTTGATCAAATACAAAATTAATGATACTCATGTTTTTAGGGATGCTGATTTCAAATCTGACGTCGAATTTCCAAAATTCAAAATAACGGATCCAATATGGCGGACATGAATTATTAAAATTGTTGACCTTGATAAAATGGATGATACTTAGATTTTTGTGATCTGTGATTTAAAATCTGATGCCGGATTCTCAAAATTAAAAATTGCTGATCCAATATTTCGATCATGCATTAAAATCTATTCTTGATGAAATTGATGACGAGTAGGGTTTTAGGTCGCTAATTTCAAATCTCATGTTAGAATTTCAAAATTCCAAATGAAAGATCCAATATGGCGGACATAAATGATCGAAAGTGTTTAAAATTTGATCAAATTGGTGGTACTTAGGTTTTTGGGGCCGCTGATTTCAAATCTGATGTTGAATTATCAAAAGTAAAAATTGACGATCGAATATGGCGGAAATGAATAAAAAATGTTCTATCCCTGATGAAATTGGTGATGCTTAGGTTTTCAGGGTCGCTGATTTCAAATCTGATGCGGAATTCTCCAAATTAGAACTTGCAAATCCAATATGGCCGACATCAATTATTGAAAGTTTTAAAACTTGATAAAAATTGGTGATACTTAGGATTTGGAGTCGCTGATTTCAAATCTGATGTTGAATTCTCAAAATAAAAAATTGCGGACCCAATAAGGCCTACAAGGATTGCTAAAATCATTCTGACGTTGATAAAAATAAATATTAATGATACTTATGTTTCTAGAGTCGCTGATTTCTAATCTGGTGCGGAATTCTTGAAATTAAAAATTGCGGATCCAATATAGCCGACATCAGTTATTAAAAGTTTTGAAACTTGATCAAAATTGGTGAAACTTGGGATTTTGGGTCGCTGATTTCAAATCTGATGTTGAATTCCTAAAATAAAAAATTGCGGACCCAATATGGCCGACATGGGTTATTAAAAATGTTCTGACTTTGATAAAATTAAAAATTAATGTTACTTATATTTTTAGTGTCGCTGCTTTCAAATCGGATTGTGTATTTCCAAAATTCAAAATCACGGATTCAATATGGCGCATGTGAATTATTAAAAATGGATGATACTTAGATGTTTGTGATCTGTGAATTCAAATCTGATGTTGGATTTTGAAAATTAAAAATTGCGGATCCAATATGGCGCACATGAATTATTAAAACTGTTCTGACCTTGATAAAATTGATGATTCTTAGATTTTTGGGGTTGCTGAATGCAAATCTGATATTGGATTTTCTACATTCAAAATGGCGGATCTAATGAGGTGGAGATGAAATATCGAAAATGTTTCGAGATAAAATTGGTGGTAGAGAGGTTTCTGGTGTTGCTCACTTAAAATATGATGTTGGATTTTCAAAATAAAAAATTTCAGATCCAACATGACAGACATTAATGATTAAAAATGTTTTTATCTTGATAAAATTAGTAATAATCAGGTTTTCGTGGTCACTGATTTCAAATCTGATGTTGCATTTTCAAAATACGAAATGACTGATCCAATATTGTGGACATAATTTAATAAAAGTGTTTGAAACTTGATGAAATTGGTGATGCTTATGTTTTTGGGCTCGCTAAATTCAAATCTGATGTTAGATTTAAAAAATTGAGAATTGCGGATTCAATATGGGGACATGAATGAATAAAAGTGTTTGAAACTTGATGAAATTGGTGATGCTTAGGTTTTTGGGCTCGCTGAATTCAAATCTGGTGCTCGATTCTCAAAATTAAAAATCGCGGATCCAATATGGGGGAAATGAATTAAAAATTATCTATCCTCGATAAAATTAGTAATAATTAGGGTTTAAGGGTAGCTAATTTCAAATCTGCTGTCAGATTTTCAAAACTTCAAATGGCAGATCCAATATGGCAGACATAAAGTAATAAAAATGTTTGTATTGGGACAACATTTGTGGTACCTAGGTTTCTGGGATCGCTGATCCCAAATCTGATGTGAATTTTTCAAAATTCGAAATGACTGATCCAATATGGCGGACATAATTTATTAAAAAGGTTTGGAACTTGATGAAATTGGTGATGCTTAGGATTTTGGGCTCGCTGAATTCAAATCTGATGTCAGATTTTCAAAATTCGAAATGGCAGATCCAATATGACGGACATAAATTATTAAAAGTGTTTGGAACTTGATAAAATTGGTGACACTTAGTTTTCTGAGGCCGCTGATTTCAAATCTGCTGTTGGATTCTCAAAATTAAAAATGTTCTATCCCTGATAAAATTGATGATACTTAGGTTTTTAGGGTCACATGAATTATGAAGTGTTCTGACTTCGGAAAAATGGATAATATTCAAGGTTCTGGGATCGCTGATTTCAAATCTGATGTTGGATTTTCAAAATTCGAAATGACTGATCCAATATGGCGGACATAATTTAATATAAGTGTTTGAAACTTGATGAAATTGGTGATGCTTCGGTTTTCGGGCTTGCTGAATTCAAATCTGATGTTGAATTTTAAAAATTGAGAATTGTGGATCCAATATGTGGGAAATGAATTAAAATTGATCTATCCTTGTTAAAATTATTGTTACTTATCTTTCAAGACACGCTGATTTCAAAACTGATGTTGGATTCACAAGATTAAACATAGCCGATCCAATATGGCGGACATGAATTAAGAATTTTCTATCCCTGATAAAATTGATGATACTTAGGTTTTTAGAGTAACATGAATTATTAAGAGTGTTCTAACCTTAATAAAATGGATGAAATTTAAGGTTCTGGGGTCGCTGATTTCAAATCTGATATTGGATTCTCAATGTACAAAATGGCGGAACCCATATGGTAGACATGAAGTAATGAAAATGTTTGTATTGAAATAAAATTTGTTCAACTTAGGTTTCTGGGATCGCTGATTTCAAATCTGGTGTTGGATTTTACACATTCGAAATGATCGATCCAATATGGGGCAAATGAATTAAAAATGATCTATCCTTGATAAAACTAATGATACTTAGTTTTTTAGAGTCGCTGATTTCAAGTCTGATGTTTGATTTTCAAAATTCCAAATGGCAGATCCAATATGACGGACATAAATTATTAAAAGTGTTTGGAATTTTATAAAATTGGTAACACTTAGGTTTCTGAGGCAGCTGATTTCTAGTCCGATATAGGATTATCAATATTCAAAATGGCGGATACAATATAGTAGACATTAAGTAATGAAAATGTTTGTATTGGGATCAAATTTGTGGTACTTAGGTTTCTGGGATCGCTGATTTCAATTCTGGTGTTGGATTTTAAAAATTCAAAATCTCTAATCCAATATGTGGGAAATGAATTAAAAATGATCTATCCTTGATGAAATTTATACTTAGTTTTTAGAGTCACTTGTTTTAAGTCTGATGTTTGGTTTTCAAAATTCAAAATGGCAGATCCAATATGACGGACATAAATTAATAAAATTGTTTAGAATTTGATAAAATTGGTGACACTTAGGTTGTTAGGGTCACATGAATTATTAAAAGTGTTCTGACTCCAGAAAAATGGATGACATTTGGGTTTTTGGGGTCGCCGATTTCAAATCTGATGTTAGATTTTCAAAATTCGAAATAAGTGATTCAATATGGCTGACATAATTTAATAAAGGTTTTCGAAACTTGATGAAATTGGTGATGCTTAGGTTTTTGGGATCGCTGAATTCAAATCTAACGATAGATTTAAAAAATTTAAAATTGCGGATCCAATATGGGGGACATAAATTGAAAATGATCAATCCTTGATAAAATTAATGATACTAAGGTTTTTAGAGACACTGATTTCAAATTTGATGTTAGAATTTCAAAATTCCAAATGGTAGATCCGATATGATGGACATAAATTATTCAAAGTGTTTGGAATTTGATAAAATTGGTGATAATTAGGTTTTTGGGTCAGCCGATTTCAAATCTGATGTTGGATTCTCAAAATTGAAAATTGTCGATCCTATATGGCGTACATGAATTAAAAATGTTTTATCCCGGATCAAATTGATGACACTTAGGTTTTTAGGCTCACATGAATTATGAAAAGTGTTCTGACCTGAATAAAATGGACGACATTTAGGGTTTTGGAGTCGCTGGTTTCAAATCTGACATTGGATTATCAATATTCAAAATTGCGGATCCAATATGGCTTACTTGAAGTAATAAAAATGTTTGTATTGGAATAAAATTTGCGGTGCTCAGATTTCTGGGATCGCTGATTTTTAATCTGATGTTGGATTTTCAAAATTCGAAATGACTGACCCAATATGACGGACATAATTTAATACAAGTGTTTGAAACTTGATGAAATTGGTGATGCTTATGTTTCTGGTGTCGCTGATTTCAAATCTAATGTTAGATTTTCGAAAATCCAAATAGTGGATCCAATATGGCGGACATAAATTATTAAAAGTGTTTGGAATACGATAAAATTGGTGCACCTTAGGTTTTTGGGGTCGATGATTTCAAATCTGATGTTCGCTTCTCAACATTAAAAATTTCCTATCCAATATGGCGGACACGAATTAAAAATGTTCTACCCTGATGAAATTGATGATACTTAGGGTTTTAGGTTCACATGAATCATGAAAAGTATTCTGTCCTGAATAAAATGGATGCCATTTAGGGTTTTGGGGTCGCTGATTGCAAATCTGATATTGGATTATCAATATTCAAAATGGCGGATCCAATATGGCAGACATTAGGTAAAAAAATGTTCATATTGGGATAAGATGGGTGGTACTTAGGTTTCTGGGATCGCTGATTTCAAATCTGATGTTGGATTTTCAAAATTTCAAATTACTGAACCAATATGGCGGACATAATTTAATAAACGTGTTTGAAACTCGATGAAATTGGTGATGCTCAGGTTTCTGGTGTCGCTGAATCCAAATCTGATGTTAGGTTTGAAAAATTGAAAATTTCGGATCCAATATGGCGGCAGTGAATTAAAAATGATCTATTTTTGATCAAGTTATTAATACTTAGGGTTTTAGTGTCTCTGATTTTAAATCTGCTGTCAGATTTTAAAAACTCCAAATTGCGGATCCAATATGGCGGACCTAAATTATGAAACGTGTTTGGCATTTGATAAAATTGATGATACTTAGGTTTTTGGGGTTGCTGATTTCAAATCTGATATTCGATTCTCGAAATTAAAAATTTCCGATTTAATATGGCGGACATAAATTGAAAATGTTCCGTCCGTGATAAAATTGATGATACTTAGATTTTTAGGGTCACATGAATTATTAAGAGTGTTCTAACCTTAATAAAATGGATGACATTCAAGGTTTTGGGGTCGCTGATTTCAAATCTGATATTGGATTATCAATATTCAAAATGGCGGATTCAATATGGCGCACCAAATTTATCAAAAATGTTTTAAACTTCACTGGATTATTCATATTTATGTTTTTGCAGTTGTTAAACTGAAAATGTAATATATCCAATGTGGAATAACAAATTTTATGTAAATAAAATTGTGAAAATCGTAGTATTAGAGTATGTTACAGAGTAGATAGTTCTAATAAATTGCCGCCCTCGCCCTCCACCGAATCCAGAGTCACGAAACGAGGACGTGGCGGCTATTGACTCCTTCTTTTATTACTCACATTCAGCTCACATCCAACATCAGGTTTCGATTCAGTGATCCCAATAACCTAAGTATCATCAATTTTATCAAGGTCAGAACATTTTGAATTATTCATATCCATCATATTGAATATTTTTAATCATTTTGGTCTGCCCGATATCAGATTCGAAATCAGCGATCCCATAATCCTAACTAACATTTTTAGAAAAAATCATAATAAATAAATAAGTCTTATTAGCTTTTTACGCAACAATAAATGTTAACCCGCTGTTCTTGCCCCGGTCTATTCTACTTCGTTTTAATGATTCTTGAAAACAGTAATTTCTTCCTTTTCGAAAAAAACATATATTTCTCTTTTATACTTTCGCTGAAATGTGTACTAAACTAAGACGTTATTCTCAGGGGATTCCATTTAATCCCAAGTTATACGAGCGAGCTGCAGTGACATTCCAGGTACTTTCTAAGAGAGACATCTCGAATAGCGTGTTTTTAGTTCATCTTAAATTAAGTATTTTATCCCAAGAGGTCATCCACAGATTACGGAAAATGATTTGATCGTAGACAAGAAAAATTTTTACTAACAAAAAAATAATAAATGCTACTTTATAACAATTCTATGAATCAAGCACAATTTTAACTAATTTCAATCCGTGACTGAATTCTGGCTATGAAACAAACCATATTTATTAACAACCCAAAAAATATACTTTTTACAAAAGAGTTACATTTTCAACTGAAGAAATTGATTCATAACTACAATGATGAATCTTCAACCAAAAGATAGATTCTTACCAAAAATAGATTAACTTTTAAACAAATAGTTTAATTTTTATACAAGTAGAATAATTTTTAACCAGAGGAGATTTTAAACCAAATAGATGAATTTGAAAATAAAGCAATCAATTTTTCGCCCTTAAATGGAACCGTAAAATTTTTTGTTAAAAAAAACAAAATTCTCTTGTTTGATAAATTCAATATTTTAGTGAAATTTTCAAACAAATGAATGAATTTTCAACTATAATGATAAATTCTTAATCAAGAGAATAAATTTTTAACCGAATAGTTTAATTGTTTACCAAGAAGATGATTTTTCAGGCCAGAAGACCAATTTTATAACAAACAAAAAAATAATATTAATTTTTAAACAAAATACGTGAATTTTTAACTAAATAGTTGAACTTCCAACCAAAAATGATACATGTGTACTTTAAAATTTAACAATCATATTTTGATGTAAATAAATTAGTTTATAAGAAGAGTAAATAAATTTTTTACCATAAGGATAAATGTTTAACCAAGAAAAATGACCTTTTTACCAATGAAGACAGATTTTTCTCAAAATATATGAATTTTTAACCAAATAGTTGAGTTTTCAACTAACATGTGGATCACTTTTCATCGGATTTTGTAATACTTAAGTTTTTATTTAAAGAAATCAACTTGCATCAAAAGAAATTATTTTCAACCAAATAGAAAAATTTGCAAAAAGTTTAGTTTTCAACCAAAGAGATACAATTTTTAATCAAAAACATTACTTTTCTATGAAAAAGACAAATTTTCCTAAGAAAAAATCAATTTTCGACCAAACAGTTGAGTTTTCAACTAAAGATTATCAATTTCTACAAAAAAAATACAATACTTCAGTTTTCAGTTGGAGAAATAAATTTAATTGCAAAAAATTAATTTTCAACAAAACAGTGAAATTCTCCATCAAAAGGATGAATTTTCAACCACAAAGATAAATGTTCTACCAAAAACAATGCATTTTTAAATTTTATGATAAATATTCAAAAAAAAAATCAGTTTTGAATCCAATAGTTGAATTTTAAACTAAAAGATAATTCATTATCTAAAAAATAAATTTCACAAAATAGTTTAACTTTTGACCAAACAAATGAATTTTCAACTAGAATAATGAATTTTCAACCAAAAAAATAAATTTTTAACCTAATGGTTGAATTTTCAAACAAAAAGATTAATTTTTGACCCGGGATTTCATCCACGAAGAATGTTTGAAAAGATACATCAATTTTGAACCAAATATTGAATTTTGAAAGAAAACAGTTGAATTTTCAACCAAGAATGGAACAGTCAATCCTTGAGTAGAAAATAAAGAATTTTTAACAAAAGAGTTAAATTTTTAACCAAAGGAATGAATTTTTATCTAAGAAGATACATTTTCTATCGAAATGGACAAATTTTCCACTACAATAATAAATCTTCAACCAAAAAAATAAATTTTTTTCAATAAAGTACATACATTTTAAACAAAATAATTGAGTTTTAAATTGAAAAGATAAAATTTCAACTAAAAGCGGAACAGTTCATTCGAAAAATTAATTATTATCTGAAAACATTGCAATAAAGCAGTTGAACTTCTGAACAAAGAAATTAATTTTCTACTAGAATGATGAATCTTCTACCAAAAAATGGATTTTGAACCAAATAGTTGAATTACAAAAAGATGAATTTTCAACTAGGAAGAATAATTCTTTACTTAAAAGAACAATTTTTATTAGTTGAATTTTTAACTACAATAGTAAACCTTCAACCAAAAGAATACATTTTTAATCAAATACATACATTTTTAACCAAATACTTAAGTTTTAAACTGAAAAAGATTTAACCAAAAATAAAACAGTTCATTTCCTTGTGAAAAATTAATCATTATCTAAAAAAATATTGCAACAAAATAATTTAACTTCTAGCCAAAGATCTGAATTTTCAACTAAAATGATGAATTTTCAACCAAATATTTGAATTTTCAAACAAAAAGATTCATTTTCAAACAGGAAGATTACTTTCCTACTCGCTTTTCTACCGAAAAGAAGAATTTTCAACAGAATACATAAATTTCAAACCAAATAGTTGGATTTCAAACTAAAGCGGTTTAATTTTCAGCTAAAAATAGAGCAGTTAAATGTTCAGTTAAAAAAAAAAGAATTTTCAACAAAATAGATTAATTTCCATCCAAAGAAATTAATTTTTAACTAAGGAGATACATTTCCTATCAAAATTAATGAATCTTGAACTGCAATAATAAATGTTCAATAAAGGAAATAAATTTTTTATAAAATACATCAGTTTTGAGCCCAATGGTTGAATTTTAAAATAAAAAAAATAAATTTTCATCCAAAAATGGAACAGTTAAATTTTCAGTCAAAAAATAAAACATAAACAAGAAAAATAAATTTTTAAGGAAAATTGTCAACTTTCAACAAAAAAAAAATAGATTTTCAGCCAAATAGTTTGATTTTTCAACCAACAAGGCGAACTTTCAACCAACAAAATTAACTTTCTACAGAAAACGAGAAATTTTCAACAGAATACATGCATTTTCAACCAAACAGTTAAATGTTTAACTAAAACAGTTCAACTTTAAACCAAAAATAGTACAGTTAAATTTTCAGTTACAGAAAAAAAGAAATGTTAACAAAAAAGATTAATTCTCAAGCATGGAAATGAATTTTTATTGAGGAAGATTATTTTCTACCGAAAAAGGCGAATTCTCAAAAAAAATTTCATCAATTTCCGCCAAGTACCTGAATTTTAAAACGAAAAAAAAAAAATCAAAGCAAAATGTAATAGTTAATATTTCAACCTGAAGGGGGTTTAGTTTACAACCAAAAACTGTAAAATTCTTCACAAAAGATCGAAATTTTGAACAAAATAGTTAAACTCTTAGGCAGAGCAGATTAATTTCCTAAAAAATAGCTGAATCTTCAATAAAAACTGATAAAATTTTGATCAAAAGAAACGAATTTTCAAACCATAAGACCAATTTTCAACAGAAGATTTGAATTTTCAAGCTAACAGTAATATTAAACCTTTCAACAAAAAATAATTAAATATTTAATTTTTCAAAAGAATCTGTATTATCATGAGAGAATAACGGAAAACTTTAGACGTCTTTTCCAGACTAGATGGAGTTATAAATTAAAAATCATTTTTAATTAATTTTTTCTCGAAAAAAGGATCTTCTCATTTTACTCTACTAGTATTCAAACCATAGAATCTCTGATTTCCGGTCAGGTGCTTTTACCATTAAGCTACTAGAGATATCAAAAGTAGAAACTTTATTTCATAAAATATACGCATTATTATGCTTGATGGTACAAACAAATTTTTAAAGGAATCTGTATTATCATTAGAGAATAACAGAAAATTTCCAACATCTTTTTCAGACTAGATGGAGTTATGAATTAAAAATGATTTTTGAATAACTTTTTTCTGAAAAAAGGATCTTCTCATTTCACTCTGCTGGGATTCGAACCATAGAATCTCTGATTTCCGGTCAGGTGCTTTTATCATTAAGCTACTAGAGATATCAAAAGTAGAAACTTTATTTCATAAAATATACGCATTATTATACTTGATGGTACAATCAAATTTTTGAAGGAATTTGTGTCATCATTAGAGCATAAAAGATCATTATAAATCTTTTTTTGAGACTAGATGGAGTTATGAATTAAAAATCAGTTTTCATTATTATTTTTGTCCGGTCAGGTGCTTTTCCAATTCAGCTACTAGATAGATCGAAAGAAGAGACTTTGTTTCAGAAAATATACGCATTATTATGCTAGATGGTACAATCAAATTTTGAAAGGAATCTGTATCATCATAAGAGCATAACAGAACATTTTTAAAGTTTTTTCGAGACTAGATGGAGTTATGAATTAAAAATGATGTTTAATTCATTTTTTTTTCTGAAAAAAGATCTCATTTCACTCCGCTGGGGATTCAAACCACAGAATTTCTGATTTCCGGTCAGGAGTTTTTTCCATTAAGGAACCAGAGAGATCGAAAGAAGAAACTCTATTTCAGAAAATATACGCTTCATTATTCTAGATGGTACAACCAAATTTTTAAAGGAATCTGTATTATCATTAGAAAATAACAGACAATTTTTAACGCCTTTTTCGAACTAGATGAAGTTATGAATTAAAAATCATTTTGAACTAATTTTTTGTTTGTTTGAAAGAAGATCTTCTCTCACTCCGCTGGGATTCGAACCAGAGAACTTCTGATTTCCGATCAGGTGCTTTTCCCATTAAGCTAATAAAGAGATCCAGGGAAGAAACTATATTTCAGAAAATATACGCATTATTATGCTAGATCGTACATTATACATTATATTTGATTGTACCATCTAGCATAATAATGCGTATATTTTCTGAAATCAAATTTCTTCTTTCCATCTCTCCAGTAGCTCAATGAGAAAAGCACCTGACCGAAAATCAGAAGTTATGTGGTTCGAATCCCAGCGGAGTGAGAGAAGATTCTTTTCAGAAAAAAATCCTAATGGATGACCACTGAATAAATGTTTTAATGGTTTAATAATTCCATATTAAAAATTAATAGTTTTTTCTTCCTTTTTATGTTCCAGGTCTCCTGGATGCGAAAAAGGGACCTACACATACTAACGTCCTCAATTTTCACGTACACTGGAGACGCGAGATTTTCAGTAAAACATCCTGAAGTCTCTGACGAGTGGAGGTTACGTATCGATTACGTCCAGCCACGAGACGCAGGGATTTATGAGTGTCAAGTTAACACAGAACCCAAGATGAATCTAGCCTTTATGTTGAAAGTGGAAGGTATTTCCTTATTACATAATTTTAATTTATGCATCCAACCTCATTTTTTCTATTCGTAACTGCACCGTGCTACAATTAGTAATTTTTAGTTCTTAAGGTTGTGTTGCAGAAATTAGGCTTTCAATTTTGTTTTTTATTCTACTATATATTTTTCCATTTTTAGAACCCCTAGATTCTTTTCATTTTATCCCTTTTTGAACCCAAATTACCACAAAAGCATCTATGTCAAATTGTTATAGCTTTTGCCAGAATAAAAAAAGTGCCAATGGAATCCCAAATAAAGTTCAACTCATGTTTCGAGTATGAGACTAATCAGTACAAAATTTTCAAGAAAATAAAATTTAATTTTTCTAGTGGCTTTGTCCTAATATTGGTTTGACGAAAGAAGTACTTTCATTTCCAAAAAGTTCCTCATCAGTGGGACATATTTTGGGATCCCAAAGGTATGTTGAGCTTACGTTACAACATTTTCGAATCGAGTTGTGACCTATATCATAATTAAGAGCAGGTCCTAAATCGAACTATACAATATTTGAGGGTTTATTTAGGACTCCCTAAAATCACAAAAACAGGTTTCAGAAAATCAACCCGTAACACTAAAAAATGGAAGGTAGTCAAAGTTCGCCTACAAATAAAGTCTTTATCCTATTAAGGTGCTTCAAATGAGTTGGTTTTAAGAACAATAAAAATTAAAGCTACAAGGATGAATTGTTTGATGTAATATTTCTACCACATATTCTGAAGTATATATGTGCCTTACCAGAGCCCTTTTTTCGAAAAATGGTCCTGTTGTTGTTTTTTTTGTTGTTAATTAAAATGGACAAAACAACAAACAACAAAAACACTTTTCGAAAAAAGGGCTCTAGTCGTTTGAATCTTTCTTTTCTGCCTATTAGTTACCCATTACTACTCTTTTCTGTCCTACCCTATCCTATCCGATCCTATTTTATCCAATTCTTTCCGATCGTATGTTATTATTCCTTATACTTTACCACTCACCCCTTACACTTTCTCTTATAACTCACCCCTCACTCCTCTCTTCCATCCTACCCTTTCCTATGCGATCCTATTTCATCCAATCCTTTCCGATCATATTTTATCATCCCCTTCCTTCCTCCACTCTTCCCTCACTTCTTCCTTTTTTATACCCCTTATCGCCACATACCCCCTAGCCCACTTCCATCCCTTCCACACATGTCTTCAGCACTTCACTCACCTACCCTTCCCTTCTTCCTCTCTCACTTTCCTTCTTCCCCTCCTTTAATTCGTCATCTCTAACTCACCCAGTACTTCCCCTCTTCGCATACTTCCCCCTCCTAACTAGCATTTAAACCATAAACGATGCATTTAGCAGATCCAATGAAATTTTCGAAAGTTAATTCCTAACATTTATTCTTATGATCAATATCAGGATGGTCCACAAATAATAGAAATAGCATAAAATTAAGAAAAAACGAAGGTGCTTTCAAAAATATTTGTTCCTTTTAAAGAAAAAATGATGTAGCACAAATTTGAGCTGGAAACAACATTACCTAGTACATAAATAAAACCTCATGAAATCAAAGGAGATCATGAAGTGAAACTTCTCTTTTGATTTCTTCAGGTCTTATTCATCTACTACTCTAAAACGTTCTCTGAACCATGGGATATTTGAGCTACATTTTTCAAACCTATGGTCAATAGGGAGGTCCAAAAATGCATTGCAAAATTTCTTTTCACCCTGGAGGGCGAACTCCCCCCCCCAAAAAAATTTCCATTTCCGGAGAAAAAAAATCCCTAATTTTTTTTCGAAATTCGAATATTAACCGGGCACTTCAAAATCCCATTTAATTAACATGGGGAAATTTTGGATTTTTGAAAAATTGAACTCATACTTCAGGGTTTGATCGAAACGTGCCAAG
>JAABKJ010001733.1:0-29883 GCA_011634705.1 Andricus grossulariae
TCCGAATACAACATCACTGCCAAGGAGAAAGAAAAGGAGGAAAGGTATCAAGACCTTAAAAGAGAGCTGCAACGACTATACCCAAAATATTCAGTACAAGTAATTGTCCTTGTGATTGATGCACTCGGAGGTGCGAAACTATCACTGGTTGGTAACCTTAAAGCCATACTCGCGTGCCAAAAATATGCCACGGCACATGCGAGATGGATGCAGAAAGCTGTCATCCTTGAGTCGCTTCGTGTCCTCAAAACGCAGGTGGGTTTCGCCGGCCTGTCGTTGTGATTTTGTCGTGTCCTGTGACCACCCATCTCGCGGTTGTGAGACGTGGTCATGAGTGGGATGTACCGCGGTCCTACTGGGAGCCGGTGTAATTTTTAGATAGCAGTTGCTCCCAGTGGGACCCTACGGTAATTGCTCAACCTTATTTTTTAATTATATATATATATATATATATATATTGTCACGTGGTATATAGTCCATGCCCTAAATAATCGAATTTTCCTAAGCGGGGACTATGCTCGTGCAGCTAAACATTCCAGGTTCAGTCCAGAATATTATAGTAAACTACCACCTGAGTTTGGAGGTTAGATTATTAGATTATTATCGGGTAACAGGAATCGTCAGACTCTGGGCTTGAAAATTATATAAATCTCAACAGTTAACACACTATTTTTCTTTTATTATTATTTTTTAATATGAATTACACCACGTGGCTCGTGTAAACAAACCGGAGCGAGCTAATCGAGTCACGATTTCGTCTGCTAGGCAGGCGAAACTAGTGGGGCTGCGGTCGACGTCTAGTCGGCAATTTCGAAGGAAAGAAATTATAATCATATAGCTGTGGCCATCTGTAGTATAAGATTCGCACTAATGTCGCGCCGACGAATAATGTCATGCGCACTAATGCTTTTCCAGTTCTTAGCAAAGAAGGCGGAAGTGAATACTGAACATTCATTATGTGTCTTGAATCGGACATGAGCACTAGTTCTCAGCTTTAAGCAAAAATAAATTTATAAAAGTATCCGCTGGATAAAGTCCAAAAATGACCGGACGAGGGTCGCACTGGGGCAAACGCAGAATCACAGGTACGGTTCCATATTCCTCGCCGGTGTTTTAATAGTGAAAGTTGCTTTGTAAGTGTAAAAATGTTTTTCGGTATACGAAGCCTGGTGAATAAACGCGGATTCGTATGAATCGGCAGACATTAGTAATGGTCGGACTCGCGGTCTTTCCTTTCGTTTTTTGACCCGTGAACGTAGTGTTCGTATGACAATTAATTATCGGGTCACGATTGACGTGTTAGATTTGTAATTTTCCGGATTAATTGATTCTTGGAGCATGGCGCGTGCCCATGACCTACTGTCGTCATTTAAATTCGGGGATAATACCGTGAATTTCGGAGTGATCGAAACTCGTACTAACTATTAGCCAGAGTCAATCGGAATAATTTAAATTTTTCGTACTACTAAATTGACTAGAACTCGTGATCAGTGTTCGGGTTTTGTGAGACGGATATAATTAATTACTAGAAAATTGCCACGTTGCCAATGTACATCGCTGCCATGCCGTGTGCGAATAATCGATGTATTTCTGTCGTCTGATTTTCGTATAAGTTCGCATGAATCGGTGACTTCGCGCATAATTTGAACTGTTTGATTTATTTTGATTCGTAGAAAACTTCGTAGCAAACTATTTTGATTCGTAGCAAAATATTGATTCAAGCAAAACTTCATTTTTTTAATAAATTGGAAAAAAATAATTTTTTATTGTTTGGCTATTATTGTTTATTTTTCAAAATCTAATTAAATAATAAAATCGCTATTTTTTGTTACAGGTTCATTATGTAATTGAACTAATTCTAAAAAGCAAACAATATTATCAAAATATACTTATTTTGAAAAATTATTCTTCGTCTTAGGCAGCCCCCTGCATCTCTAAGTTGAAAGTGTTCTGCATGTTGACCGTGGCACTGATTGTTCACGAGGCGTTTTTTTGGCGGAAAGTTCAAATCAAGATTCTGTTATTTCCATTTAAATATTATTAATAATATTTATTTTCATTTATTAATTAAAATATTATGTTACTATCCTCCTGTAAATACTAGTTATTAATAATTTATTGAAACTTTTGAAAAAAATGATAAATATTACTTCTAGTTTCGAAGCAAACAGTACGAGAATTGAACAAAAATTATGTATGGACTAAAAATGAATTATTATTAAAATTCTATAGTTCATACTCGTGAACAATCAGCGCCACCTATCCACCCCAGTCAAATGTCAGGACGCTTTTATTCAGTGTTTTCTGGGCAAAGTACCCGGTGGCTGGTCTTAGGCAACCCATTTCGGGGTTAACAATGATGTTTGAACCTCTTAAAATATGTACCGCGAAACTTTTATCACCAAAAAAGAGTTAACGCCATAATTTACATCATCAGGAGCAAACATACTTTAATAAACACTCTTCTTTAATATAAAACTTACTCAAAATCCTACAATATTGTGGCGTGTCACCACGTGCTACGACGCACCTAGTTGACAATTCCCCTGGCCTCTGTAAGCCTGCAACCATTTTCGCATAGTTTTGAAACACATGCGCCGCCTATCGGGAATGGAAGACACTAAACACGGTCTCATTTTTCTCCATTAGTGTGAACGCACTGTGCGCCTAGCGCTAGTAATAACGCTGCCATGGGGCGCCACCCTGAGTCTCAGGTTGAGTGGAGGGAATCCACGATGTCAGTAGGATCATCTGAAACGAACGGAAACGTTCTGTCCCATTGGGGAGAGAAAAGCAGAAATGGGCCCATGCGTAGTGGTATCCAGGAGCGGGCATCTCGAGCACGCTACATGTGCAATTGGTGACACCCGTGCCGTGCCACAACACCACAAGCTCATGCTTGTGGAATGACGATAGGTATGGCTCCCATTAAATGCAGAGAAAGACCCGCTGTGATCTCTTTGTTGACGAAGCCTTCTAGACTTCTGTTGTCAGTAGAGCCAAATTGTCAGCGCAAAATCTCACCTTCCTGAAACTAAATTGTGAAGGGGTTCAAATTTACTGTGTTCCAGGTGCCAGATAATTCTATTGTATACAAGTTTTTTCAATGAGTTTAAAGAGACAAGACGCGAGCGAAATGGGCCGAAATTTACCAGAAGTCGATTTTTGATTGAAAATTACCAGAATCTTGTCGATCTTGCAGCTTCGGGGAGATGTCGTAATACATTGTAGTCAACCTTATCAAGTTCGGGGGAAGATTTCATTATGAGCGAGAATAACACTTTCCATCTCGGCTTCAGGATACCGAGCCTCGAGAAATTCGTTGCGTCTAAAGTCTGTACGGAATTTGTCATAGAAAACTATCGGAGGAAAGAATTCGTCAATCAAAAGGTGTAAGTTGGCTATGACCTTTCTGTCTGCCGAACATAAGGCTACGATCGGTTAAGTAAATCTGGTTTTAAAACATTTTACGACTCTCCAGACTCTTGATATTGGAGTCATTCTATCCAATGAATCACAGAATTTCATAAAGGAATTTCCTTATGCGTGGTTAAAGGTGCGCTTGGTTTTCGCACCCGCCCTTTTCATTTATAAATAATTAGGATAAGTCTTGCTACGCCTGAAGGCTCTGGTGGTTCGCTTTTTTTCTGCGACAGCTTGGTTGCATATTTCATCCTACCAAGGAGCTGGTACAAAATGTTTATTATTTCGGTGATTCAAATTTCTGTTATAATGACTAACAGGAGAAGAAGGTGGACAGGCAGAAGTAACTACCTTGTCGACTCCTTCAATGAACCAATTATAACTGGAGAAGGAATCCTGGGATGTGTGATAAGGTTTGTGACCACCGGGTAGTGGTAACTTCCCATATCATCCTCCCAAGCATCCCAGGAAAAGTTAGTGAATAAATTGGTAGTCACAAATGAAAGGTCTAGGACCGAAGTGGATTGGCTTGGACGTGTTTGAAAACGTGTCTTTGCCATTGTTCAGGTACATGAAGTCTGTTTGTTTTAATGAAAAGCAAAGCTCTGAACTATTAGAGCAGCTGTGAAAGCTGGCCCATGAGGGCTGTTGGCTAATAAAGTCACCCCCAATGAAGATGAAGATGCAAGGCAAAACCAATTGGCAAGGAGCTCTGATTATTTTCGTTATTGTGAAAGAAGAAGAAGTTAGGAGCCAACAGATTAGGTTGCGATGTTTGTGGGGGCTTATTTAGCTTCGCTTTCGGAAGCGGTTTAGGGCATGAACCTATAGTTTGGAATACGATCGAGTTGGAATGGTGTAAGCGTGATCCAGCAATAAGGGAGCGGGGACCTTGTTCAAATCGGGAAGGTCGGAAAAGTTTACAAATGAAGCGGATTGACGAGAAGCAGGCCCATTCCTGGGCTGTTTTTTGGGTATGATAACCTCCTTTGCTTCGACAAAAGAAACTCCGTTTTTGGTAGCATAGGCTCGAAATAGTTTTTGGAACAACAAGATGGTTTCCGTTGCAATTGCAGAATTTAGGAGCCCACGTTTGGACAGTGTTCCTGTTCGCTGTGGGTGTTCGAACCACCACACTGTTTGCAACGAGCAGATGAATGGTACTTAGTGTTAATGTGTCCGTACCTGAGACACTTGAGACACATTTTCACTTGTAGGGTATAAATCTAAAATGCTGATGCGGACTTGAATATTGCAACCTCATCAGGTAGGTTTGTGCCTTCAACAGTTATCTTGATTGAATTTGGACGTTCTTCATGTCGCCTTGACAGGTTACGAAGTTATCTGGGACAAAAGCAAACAGCCCTTTACGTTTTGAAGTTTGAGAGTCGTTGAGGATTCTATTCGCGTCTTTGTACCATCTGACCGTTAAGCATAATTTTCCAAAGCCCTGACTATCTACATTTAACACAGCTTCTTTGTAGAGAAGAGTGAAAGCTTTACCGCAGGTCATGGGGTTGAGATCCTCCTTGACTTCCTCGGAGGCACCGTCTGTTTGGATCATGACCTTCCATGGGCCTCTCTGTTTGTCGCTATAGCGAAGGCGTGTGTAAGGACCTTTATCGTTGGTGTTGATGTTGTGGGTGTTAGGGTTCTGTTGTTTTTCCCTGTGTGAGTGTAATTGTGTGTGTGATTTTTGTTGGTGGTGTGATTGAGTTTTTGAATTGTTTGCATGTTGTGCTTGAGTTATTGAATTGTTTGTATGCTCAGAATTTATATCAGGGAGGATTTCACCCAGGTGCGGATCAAGGGGGGAGGTGCCACGGAGTCATGTTCCCAACCAGCTCTGGTTGCCCCCCCCCCACGAAACCCGTACCTGAATCCGCCCCTGGTTTCACCTATTTCCATGGGATTACTACCGCCTGCAGGAAGAGATGTGGAATCGGCTTAATCGAAGTCTATGGACTTGTGGTGCTTAACTTCGCATGTTTCGTAAGAACCCTTATCACGGTCACGTCATTTGGATTTTGGGTACTGAACAACAAAACAGTCGATGGCCACTTTCTCAGAATCAGAATCAGGTGGTTGGGGAGGGATTCTTCCCCCCGAATCATCGGTTAATCTCCCGATAGTTGCCATGCTCTGGCTTCATCAGCTAAGGATCTGAAAAACTTCGCGAAAATTGCCGCCCACGAACACGTGCTTATGCGCGCCAAAAGAGACCGATGCCCGTCTCTTAGGTTAAGCCTGCCTAAGTACGCGATTCTTGAAAAAGAATAGCGGGCTATGGCAGGAAATTTTGATCACGAGGATGAAGTGCCTTGAGACACTCTACAATACTATAACTTCACTTCGCGTAAAATTCGTTTAGTCAAAAATAGCACGAGTGATAACATTCACGTACGACCACCATAAAGGTTCGCACCGAACTCTGTATTATGCATCTGAATCAAAACATGCAGGGCGCATGCGTGGCGTCATTATAACATAACCTATATTCACCTATAATATTATTATTCACTAAAAAAATACATTTTATGTGAAGAATTAACAAGTAATGAGGTATTTGTGACCTTCTAGTTCATTTAAATTCATATTTTGTAACATTTTCTAGCAAAGCAAACATTTTGCGGCAGTTTTTTGCCCTATTATCTTGAGATTTTAAGGCTGTTGTACACCTTCCGTCGGTGGGTCGACGATCGACCGATCTATCGAAATATCCATTCACACTTAGTTTTTCCATGGTCGCTAAATCTCGTGAAAAATTTTCCACTTGCGGAAAGTTTGAAATGTCAAATGTACTTGAAGCGCTAAAGTAAATACTTATAATTCTGAAATGCACTTTAGTGTTATTAATATTCGTATTAATGATTTATTTAATACGTATTGATTTTACACGTAGAAGGCGGGGCGGCAGAAGGGTTAAAAATTTGCATAACAGTTCAATCGAATATCAATTTGCAAATGTCACAAAAACAGTCGCAACTTAAAACTGCAATAGCCTCAAACATATCTCGTACCGCTATAGCGACGTGACCATATATCATTACAGAAAGAAAACATAAATGATAATATGCTAACAACATTTGTCTAGCGCTGAAAAAGTCGTTACATTAAAAAAATTACATTACATTACAAAACAATTACATTACAATAAAAATTACATTTTAAAAACTCGTTACCTTTTAAATCCTTAAAAATCGTTAACAAAAGAAAATATCAGACCCGAAGAAAATCGTTCTTATATTCGTCATTTAGATTTAGAATGAACCTTCATCTACTCTTTCTTGTTGCCAAGAAACCTATCCTTCGTTTATGATGTATTTTTTCAAATTCCTCCCTGATAAGAACTGCGGACATATTATCAATCCGAACAGCAAGAAGGCATGCAAAAGCATCCATTCTGAAATCACGGCGACATTTTCCATTTACTTCTCTTCCATCTTCCAATCTGTCGACCAAGTTAGGTGGGCAGTAATACTGCCTATCCTCGGGTAGATCTTCCTCCTCCATTTTTAAATAATTGTGTAGACACACCGCTCCCAATATAACACGTTTAATTAGTTCAACATTTCCTTTAATAGGTGTGCGAAATATTCTCCATTGAGAAGACATCATGCCAAATTAGTTTTCAATAATGCGTCGTGCTCTACTCAGCCTATAATTAAATATTCTGAGATCATTCGGCAATCGTCCAGTTGATCGTCTTGGAAATGGGTGCATCATGTTGGGGCCCAAAGGAAAAGCCTCCTCCGCCACACATACTTGAGGTATTAGTGGACTTCCTGGATACAATTCCGATGGGCAAGGAAGATTAAGCGAACCAGAATAAAGTCTCTTGCCAAAGTCACTGTGCCTGAGAACACCACCGTCACTTTGCCTACCTTTGGCACCGACATCTACAATTATGTACTTGCAACTTGCATCACAAACTGCTAAAAGATTAAGGCTGTGCTGGTGTTTGTAGTTAAAATTAGTAGAACCACTATTTGGCTCAGCCTGTAAAAATAATATATATCTTTATATACTTTGGCGAAAAGTGAGATTTTATCACATACAAAATTACGTAGTTCAATTCATTATTCAGGCTACTAAAACCATCAATTTATTTATTTTGTTTCGACGTTTGTTCTTTTTATTTATTTAGTTTCATTGAAGTATGACCTTCATGCCAATTTGCTTTCTATCCAGAGCTCCGCAATGAGGAAACTGCCATTTTCTGTGATAAACGTCGATGATATTTTGCCAATCGTTGCAAGTGTTCGGCATTTTCAACACAGTTGGTTGTAGTGTTTGCCAAATGACTTAAAATATTGGGAATAAAGCCATAAATTGTGGCGGCACCCATGCGAAACTGACCTTGTGGCGATATGAAACTTACTCCGATAGAAAGATACCTAGAAAATCAAAAAAACTTTAAAAATACGTAATCTCATGAAGTTCAACACACTGAGAAAACACATAAATACTTGTAAATATTAAACTTGGATAACAAGGATCAAAACTGTCGATTCAGCTACACTTACGCAATACAAGAGTTTATTTATGATAAAAACGATTATTGGTTCATGTTGGTGGCTTGGTAATTCCAAATTTCTTCTTTTGTAAACAGAAATATACTTTAAATACATTTTATATACTATTTATATTATTATATTTACTATACCTTAGTGTAGTCATCAGTTTCTGCGACGGAGTGACGACATCGTGTCTTGTAGGAGTACTGATAAACTTCGAATCCACCTGCAGAAGAAGGTTTTCATATTGGATAACTGTCATCTGAATATATGCTCTAAACATAGCTGGATCAACCACAACCATTTCCATGTAGAGATTGTCATGAGCGCCTATAATACATAAATTATATATAAGTAGTTTGTTAGAAAGTATATGGTATGCATTAATGATTTTTCATTTTAAATCTTTCATTAATACTATTAAATAAATTAATTCGTCTCTATTTGATATTTTTGCATTAACTTTGAATTATGTTCACGGATGATATTTTAATATAAAAACAATGTTATAAATATTATAAATGATTATGACTTCCTTATTGTTTAATAAAATGTATTGTTATAATACATCTATTAATAAATGTATTAATATAATGGGTCAGTTCCTGTACGAGGAAGCAAAAGCCTTCAAGTTGACATTATACCTTGTATTCGTCGTTTTCAAAGAGGTAGGACCCCAAATCTTCTTTCTGCACGCCTTCTTCGTCTCCGTCTTAGTAACCACCGTACCAATAAATCTTCGTCCAAACTTTCATCGGAGGAAGAAAAAAGATAATTTGCATCCATGTGTTGTTTTATAAAATTCTGTACATGAATACAATAATAACATAATTGAGGTTGTGTTATCTGTTATGCATAATACAAGCAAAGTCAAATCACACTTTACATGCAACTATTTATATTCTAAATTATTTCATTGATGATATCAAAATTACTTACCTACCAGATTTTTAATTTAATAGACAAATATCTAATTAAAAAAGATAAAGCACGATGGCTAATACTTGCAAGATGCGTCTGTTCTTGTGACATTTTCCAATTGATATTCGATTGCACTGCTATGCAGATTATTAACCCTTCTGCAGCACCGCTTTCTTCGTTAAAATTAATACACATTAAAGAAATCACCAATACGAATATTAAAAATACTAAGACGCATTTAAAAATGATGAATATTTACTTTAACGTTTTAAGTACATCTGAAATTTCAATCTTCCCACCACCAGTGGAACATTTTTTACGAGATTTTCCGATCATGGAAAAACTAGGTGTGAATGGATATTTCCATCGGTCGGTTGGTCGTCGACCAACCAATGGAAGCTGTAAAAGAGCCTTTACTTTAGGCAAGCCACAAATTTTTTACAATTTTGTATAACGTTTATTGCAAGGTCCAAGATAATATATTATAGTATATTGCGTGACGAGGGAGAACATGTATTTTTTATATGTTACCAGATCACCTGTTCGGAAAGTATGTAGGGGTATAATATGGGAGATGAATGAAATAACGGAGATGTTAGTTACGCCACTGTAATAAATAATCATACATGATGTCAATCGTTTACTTTGTATAATTCTTTAGACGAGCTGTTGGATCTGCTTATCCGCAAAAAGCATATAATTGATAAAACGCATAGCGGAGGATTGTCAGGTTCGCTTGTCAGATTTCTCTACGTTGTCAATATTCTAAAAAATGGTGTCCCAGGCAAAAGAAACTAATTGGGGTGAATTGCGGCGAATCAACATTTTTTAATTCGCCCGAATTCCGCTTTATAATTCGTATAAACGAATTGAGTCAGCGCGAATTGAATGCGTTTCAATTCGTTTAATTCGTGGTCAAGGTCAATTCGAAAAAAATTAATAAAAATTGCATGCCTCGAGTCCACTGAGCTACGGGACTCATTGATACTTATTTACAAAGGATCCTTTATGCCCATTGCATTGGTCATAGCTTACAAATTCGATTGGATAGGCCAACCTTTAACTGTATTCGCGCTGACCAATGCAGGCAAATTGGAGCTTTTGACTTTAAATCTCGCAATTTAAATGAATTGGCTGACACTGAAATTGATTCGTGCTGACTCATTAAAATGAATTAGGTCGCCTAAAAATTGTTCACCACATTCTGGCGAATAGCAGATTTCAATATTATCTTACTCATTTTCGAATTTACAAGAATGCACGACCTGCTCCAATTCGAGATTGTCGCAAAGTGAGATTCACTGAGGCCAAAGCGAAGTCATCTCAGTTCGCCTCAGTTAGTTTCTTTTCACTGGAATTAGTCACTGTGCTGGCATTATAATAGAGCCTGATATTATTTTAACTGTAAGTACCTGTATTATGCCACCGATTAATAAAAGTTTCTTCATTTTATCTGGTTCATCAGAGAGAGACAATGGAACCAATCACAATATTATTAGAAACAGAGTATTTTCCTCAAGGAGTAGTTCAGGTAATTCTTACAATAAGGCTTTTGATCTCACTGCAAAAAAATGTATTTCAAATAAGAAATCTCAGAGTAGCCAACTAACATTTTGTAATTGAAGAGAACCAATTTATTTTAATCGAACTAATTTAATGAATTTTTATGTACAGTGATGCTTAAAATTGAGCCACCGATTCAATTTCGTCAACCTTATGGCAATGACAGAATTGAACTGTTTACGGAATTGTCACCTCCATTAGCAAATGCTCTCTCTTCACATTGCAGTATCCGGACTACGTATCCTAAAAAGTTAATGATAACCCACCTGCCCTTAATTTCCCATCAGCAGTGTTCTCAAACACAAGGTCACAATATGTACGTACAGAGATATATTTGCACTCTTGATAAAAGTAAAAAAAGGGTCACTTGCATGGGTGATCAAGGTGGTCCTTTAGTTTTCAGGGGGCACCTGGTCGGTGTTCTGCTTGATCCAAGTCGGACATTCGGATGTATTTAGATGTTTTTGGTAATCTTTTAAAACACAATGAACATCAATGGGTCATTTAATGCAGGGATATTCTAATAGCACGGTAATTGCGCAGTTAATTAGAAAAGAAAATATAAATTTAGAGAAAAGTACTGGTTTTTGTTTTATTTATAGGCCTTGCTACGTGTAGTATCAGTTCTTTCTACGCCTTGGTAAATTGTTGAAATGACATTAACATTTGAATGCCTTGAATTTGCCAAAATCCTGAAAATCTCCGAATTCCTTGAATTTTTGAACTACTTTGAAATCCCAAAAATTTTCTGAATTCCCTAAAATTCTTGAATTTCTTGAATATCTTGAACAAGAACCTGGACGTGTTAGAACAATTCGATCAAGAGTAAATTTTGACATTGAAGCTACTTTTTATTATAATAAGAGATTACGGATGAGTGCCGATAAATCGACAAATTTAGTTAGAAGATTAGTCAGCTTTAACATATGCAACGGAAAGGGATCACGCTGTATCAGCTAAGCGCTTAGCATTGTGTTCAAGTGGCTCTTTATTGGCTTGGAATCGGAGGCTAATATCACGCAGTTGGTTATTTTCAGGGTATCTCAAAAGCTACAGTATGCCGAATTCTTTGTCAATGCTTAACAGCGGTCAACACTAAATTGTTCAATGAATTAGTAACATGGCCTGCGAACGTAGAAGATGTTCAGAAGTTTTTGAACTTGGAAGGTTACCAATGGTATGTGGATCTATCGATTGAACATTAATATAAGGCTATATGCCTCAAATGAAAATAAAGAAGCTTTTGTAGTTCTCTTTATCAACGGATGCAGAATTGATGGAGAGCGATTGCAGATAGCGTGATACTAGGAGACAGTGGATGCCCATTACTTCCTTGGTAAATTTCACCCACGACGGAGCATGACCCTGCTAATGTAGCAATAAAGCAATAAAGCATAAGAGGGAGAAATATCCTAAATTAAATAAAAAATACATCAAGTTCATGAAAGATTGTGAAGAAAAAAGGCACATGACCCAAATACTTCAGGACGAAATCAGTACTGTGAAACCAGTACATTATTTACCGCACCATACAGTATTTAAGGAAGGTGGCACAACAACGAAGTTGCGGGTTGTATTCGATGGGTCGGCAAAAACTTCTTCCGGTCTTTCGTTCAGTGACGTACAGCGAGTCGGTCCTGTAGTTCAAAAAGATCTCTTGTCAATCTTGTTGCGATTTTGTCAGTACAAAGAATTTTGTGGAGAACAGACTCTTCAAAACCTGTTCAACACTTTCGTCTCAGTACGGTAACCTACGGTACAGCTTCAGCTTCCTTTCTAGTGACAGGGGCTCTGAGACAAATTGGCGAAGAAAACAAGGAAAAATATCCCACTGCAACTCATTTCATCGTGCGAGACTTCTATGGGGATTATCTACTAACCAGGACAGAGGCTGCTGAGGAGGCAAGGGAACTCAAGAAGCAACTCATTGAACTTCTCTCTGCCGCAAGAATGGACTTAAGAAAATGGGATTCAAATGATCCATTCATATTCAATGAATCGTATTATTTAACTTCTGAAAGAGCGATTCAAACTGAAAAGGATCCCAAAACGTTAGGACTATTATGGGATCCTCGGTCGGATACCTTGAAATACTCGCCCAAGGAAGCTCCATATGCAAAATTCACGAAACGAACTGGGACGAATCACTGCCACACGACTTGCACTCTGAGTGGGTGGATTTCAGCGCTCACCTCATGGCACTCAACGCGATTTCCGTGGAGCGACGAGTTATCAATGATAAGCCAGTTACTGTGCAAGTTCATGGTTTCAGCGATGCTTCGGAACGTGCGTACGGCGCACGAAAAATATTTTTGGTCCAATTCTACAATAACTCTGCATAGGATTCCATCTTCACCCAGGCGTTGGAGAACGTACATCGCAAACCGTGTGAGCGAGATTCAGAATCTAATGAACAAAAATTGGTACCACGTGAAAGCACAGGACAATCCAGCCGATGTCATATCTAGAGGAGTCAATTCAGAGGATCTATCTGACTGTGAACTGTGGTGGAAAGGACCTACCTGGTTCTCGCAAGTCATACACTTGTGGTCAGTCTCACAGATTTCAGAGGTGGGGGAAATACCAGAAGAATGTAAATGCGAGCGTACACTTCTTGTTTCTACAGAACTGAATTTTTCACTACTCGAGCGTTTTCTTCCCTAACTCGTGCTATTAAAGTCACAGCCTACTGTCTGTGCTTTGTTTATAATTTAAAAAGGACAAAGGATCTTCGAAAACTGCAATATCTTGATACAGACGAATTGTCTGTTTCGCGCATAGGTCTGTTGGAACTGGCTCAGTCTCAGGATTTTGCAAAAAAAAACAAAAAAATGACCTTGAAGAGAATAAGCTAGTTTCAAGAAAAAGTAGATTGTTACCTCTAAATCCATTTCTTGATATGCAGGGTCTGCTGAGAGTGGGCAGGCGCCTCGCAAACGCTCCCGTACAATTTAATCAAAAACATCCGATTATTGTAGCGCCAAATAATCCATTAACGTTACTCATAATTCACTACGAACAGAATATCTCATAGTTAATTTACCGAAGTCACGGGTCACTGCGAACAGGGCATTTGATACGGTAGGAATTGACTACGCCGGACATGCATTGTTGAATGCGAGATCTCAACGATCATCTCAACTAGATGGGCATGACTTCCTTGTAAATCATCAGATATCGTGGCATGTGATTCCTCCAAATGCGCCCCGCTTCGGACCTTTAACTCCTGGGAATTTTTTAACTGGGGACTCACTTACTGCCTTCCCACAACCAGATCTTCGTGACATTGCACGAAATCGATTAAGCCGATACCAACATCTGCAACAGATGGTGCAACATTTTTCGCAGCGCTGGCAAAGGGAGTACCTGAGCCAGCTACAGGAACGTCGTAAGTGGGCTCAGCCACTAAAATGGCGATTTGGGAGTATCACAGAGTGCCATCCTGGGCAGGACGGTACCATCCGAGTTGTATCCATTCAAATAGGCCATTCTGTCCTGAAAAGACCTGTGTCAAAAGTAAATATTCTACCCATCGATGAATAGCTCCCTATTACAATAGGGCGTTGACATTTAAGATCTGATATTATATTAGTTATATGTTGAATTATTCGCATACTGAATGTTAAGAATACTATTATGTCCTTCAAATTTGTTAAAAAATTAAACATATCGTCATTATAATTATGGATGATCATAATTTTATTACTAATTGCACTCAATTTTTTTTTAAATATTGTATTTCGTTGTCTTTCAGTGCACATTATGGGGTTAATGTTAACGTGCGTTCTCTACTTCAAATTTCTTTTCTCATCTATGTTTGGAAAGTTCAAATGTAAACATTCTTAAGCACTTTAGCACTTTAGCTGTATATTTATTCTACGTTGTGACTTTTCTGATTGTAATTTTTGTTTCACTGTTGAAAGATACTCAATAGTGAGCGGATGTTTAAAGTTTACACTAGAGTGTACTACAGTTAAACCATAAATTTTATTCCAACAACTTAAATCCGTTTAGTTTGTGCAAAGGCACAATTTGGCCTTCAGGATTAAGTGTGACTATAAGTTTGGAAAATTAGTCGTTTCCTACTTTCTAAATATTTCTCATTACCTGGCAACGTCGGGAAATCAGGAGGTTATGGGGTTTCACCCCGCAAGGGACTGGAGGAAGCTTCGAAAGGGCAGTGTGGTCTGAGACGGTCTTTAACATTTATTTGTAAACTCAGACTTGGCGCGACTTGTACTTGCGATAAACATATTTTTATCATCTTGTACTGTAAATTCAATTGATATATACTTCTTCATAAATGAGTTTTAAGGCATCTTCTGGTGTACTTTATTTCAGAAATCATGAACCTTGAATTTTAAATACAGCACGTAATATTTGAGTGTACGTGCAAAAGTTAAGTATTAAGCCTATTTATAGCCATTGAGATAACAACTTGAGTATATATACTCCAAAAATGCAACAGAATATTAGATACACTATTAAAGAAATTATTCTTTAACATATAGCAATGTGGTTTCAATCTACTTTGAAAAAATGAAGGTCGTTTATGCCCTGCTTTTCACCTTGGTGGTCATCTTTAACTTTATCGGTGAATATAATACTTGCAATATATCTATAACTTTAAGTATATTTTAAAGCTTTCTGAAAATTGTAATTTGTTTGATTTAATCCGCATCCTATCCCATTTAATATATTATTTTCCTAAATTCAATCGGTGTTTGTCCGAAATGAGTATGTATTTCATCTAAATTTATTCCGGTCGAATCCGGAATGTGTGTTATTAAAAATGGAACTCAAAAGCTGTTTCTACTGATAGGGAATTTGAATGAATTTTAGAACCAGAAAGTATTTTGAGTTGAAGTGGAAGAGGAATTTGGTTCCGAGTTAAATATATTCCTCTAAAATCTCAGATAGTAAAACGAAATATATATCTAGAAAGGAGGAAGAATTAATTCAAAATTTTGCTTCAGAATGTTAACCGAAGTTCCAAATTCATTCTAAACAATTACTTAGAGCAGGCCTCTTCAGCTAGGGAAAATTCGGCCGTAAATACTTCGAAGCCACATGCATCGTTTCCACCACTACGCCACCTTCCGAATAATCCTCTTCTACTATCTCTCTTATTCCCCTTTACACCTCAAGTATTTAAGGTCTTTTTTTTACAAATTCCCCAAACTTTCATCACCACGAACGCTTTCGTTCTTGTCTAAATATACAAGTTTCGTTTTCTATTCCATCTCTCCCTGCTTGTTTCCCTTTTTCTCATCTTTTCAATTTGAATCTCCATTTCATCATCTCTCAACTCCTGGCCCCTCTCACCTTCTCTCTCCCTTGCCCTATTTTATCGCCTATTCTTTTCCTCCTTTTCCTGAATCTACTTATAAACTACCATGCATATCCCTTTGATTTTATGTCCTTTATTTCGTTCCCTAGTTCTCTTTGTTTTTTTTCTTAATTCCTTTTAAAAAACTCTCTGAACTGTTTCTTGCTTTGCGCAAATCTCTCTTATCTCTATACATATTTTTTCTCTGTTCGACTTCCTGTAGATTCTTTAAACCTACCTCTCTCCTTTCTACATTCTCTGTCCCACCATACTACCTCCTAATCCCTATTTGATATCTTGCATTCTTTGACTGGCAGAAATTCCTTAATATTTCTGTACAGTTCTTTCCATTCTTTTTTTATCATACTATAAAGGATGAATTTTTAGCAAAAAATTACAAGTTTTCAACAACACAGTTAAATTTTCGGTCAATAAATATGAATTTAACACGGTGGTGGTCATAGTACCCTCAATGGGGCGGGGCAACCTGTTCCCCCCAAGATCATTACTGATTTGAGAAAATAATAGATTTTTCAACAAAATGATTAAATTTCCAACTTAATAGTTGAATATTTGAACAAATATCTTCTTTTAACCTGCGAAAATGAATTTTCAACCAAAAGGATTAATTTTCTACCAAAAAAGACGAAAAGATGAATTTTAAAAAGGAAAGTTAATTTTCAAATGAGAAAGATAAATTTTTAATCAAATAGTTGAATTTTCGACTAATAAAGATAAGTTCAAAACCAAAAATGGACTTGTTAAATTTTCTTTGAAAAAAATTAATTTTCAACAAAAAACAAACAAATTTTCAACCATTTGAATTCAGCCAAGAAAGACGAATTCTTAACATAGTAGTTCAATTCTCAACCAAAAAGATGAATGTTCAACCATAAAGATTGATGCACTACCTAAAAAGACAAATTTTCAACAAAAGATATTGATATTTCACAAAACAATTGAATGGAGGTAGAGAGGGACAGGCGAGGAAAGAAACTTTTCTCTTCAAGAAAGAGACCCTATAAATATTCACGCTGAATTTCCACTTCAAGGATCTGTAGCACATAAAAACGTTTTCAATTTTTTATTTTTCGGGGGATTTTTTCTGATTGTATGTAAAGTAAAACAATACTGTAACATATTCACACATTAAACGTAACATGACAGGAAAGAATAGTTTTGTTTAAAAAATGCAAAGTTTTTCCAACATTTAATTTTTTGTTTCAAATTTCAAAATTTTCTTTCAAATTAGAAATTTTTTTTTAGTTCTGCGATTACTATTTTAAATTATAATCCTAATTGTGAAAGTACAATACGCGGCAAGAAAGGAATGGCAAAATTCAGTCTTTTTTAAGACATGATAAGTCTTATTTTATCATAAATTTTTTTAGTAACAACCGTAATGTCTTGTAATCTTTTATCAACTACGAGTAGATATCACAAATTATTCTCTGTTTCTATTTCTAACCTTGTGATCTATAACATTTCACAGGATACTCACGAAATCTTTTTCTTCGTTCTATAGCTTTTACAGATTTTCATGCTTTTGACCATTTTCGTTTTTCATTAACATTCTGAGAGTAAGATGATTTACTTTTATAGCGTCCCATTCTGATTAATTTCAGGTTTAATTATGAAACGTATTCTTGATACTGAGATATAGATTCAACAACAAATATCCATATCAAATATCCAACAACAAATGATACAAACAACACGAGCACGGAACTGCGTTTGACATCAAGTAGACCGAAAGTCCGGAAGCCGGTGTAAACATAACCTCTGAAGAAAGTCAGGGCCGTGAACCGAATAAAATGATTAATCATAAAATATTTATTTCTCTTATATTTATTAACCCTGTGATCGCTTTATTTTTTGTGCGCAGTACTTGTAGGTACAAACATTTTAATTTTCGATTTACGTTAATTTTTATTAAAATTATTTGGAAAAGGGCTTCGATTATCTCCGTTTCGTCCCTAACAGCGAAAAGCAGATTATAGTATCCGATGTTACGGTATCCGAAAACCATACAAAATTACTTTTTACGCGTTGAAATCAAAAGTAATCAATAAATCCTCCTGACAAAAACTCCTTTATTATGTGCTACACGGAATGGTCATGTTTTCATTAATTTTTATTATGAAAAATGAAAGTTCCTATCAGGTACGGTATCCGATACTAATGAAAATACGTTATATTTTCGGTTACATTTTTTCACTTTGCAAAAAAAGTTCTTAATTTTTTTTATGAAGTTTTGACGAATGAGTAGTGTGACTTTTGTTCGAGATATTGTCAGAAGATATGTCATAAAAAATTATCAGAAGTTGATAAAAGGTATGGGAGATTCGTTTACCGTAACCATAGAAAACATTTAAGGAGATACACGTCTCTATACTTGGCGCCGGGTACGTAAAAACATCCCAAAAAGGCATTTTTCGAGTATTTGGAAGCATTTTGCTAAGGTATACGATGATGTGACTTGATGTTTTCTTACGGAGGTATTGTATTGTCCTGAATTGAAGAAGTTAGCCAAGTTTTAAAAAGAAATAATTCTTAGTTTAGTTACTAGAGGCCCGAGACACAAAAGTGCTCTGTATGTGTAGAATCACCAAAATAAATTACAGTGAGAGCGATAGCGAAGAAGGGAAATGAGAAAAAGAGAGGGTGTAAATGAAGAAGCTAGGATGTCGATGCCGAGACACCGAGGAAAGCAAAAATTAGGTACCTGAAGAAAAATGTGTTGGAATGCGAGTAAAATGATCTAAAGCTCACTCCGACAGTCCATTGAAAAAAAAAATTCACAAAAAAATGTCAATTTTTAAGAAAAAGATTTGTCTTCTAACCGTACGAAACCCTAAAAATCGAGTTACAGGTATACAGTCCAGCACAAAATTACTGAATCTTTAACTTGATTTATAAAATCGACAAAAAAGATAATATTCGGCAGCTTTATACTTATAAGAATTAATCTATTTCTTTTTGTAGAATTAGGCACACAGTCCAGAATCTCCGAGTACAGGATGCCTGGATCGAGAGATACTTCAAATGTCGTACATCTTTCATCATCAAGAGAGGGTAAAATTCATTTAGAAACACATTATTATTATATAAATGGGCAGGGCAATTACGGCTCATAGAACTGCGGTAAAACCTATTGTACTATACCCTCAAATTCAGCCATCTTCCACGAGGTCACTTCTTACCATTAAGGCATACAGTAACCCACAGAAGAAGTTATCAAAATCTTCTGGTTCGAGAAAGTAGTCCTCAAGGTATTTATTTCTAAGGCACATTCATTCAGAAAGCATATGATGAGCTGTCGCCTTGCGAACATTGTACTTCTCGACAACGTGGGTTGTCTACAATCCTCATGGTGGGCAAGTGTTTTCTCAACAGGCAGTGACCAGTCAGCATTGCTACTACCATACTTTGAGTTACCTTCTTTCCATGTTCAAGAGTTTTTTGGTCCTCCTGATACATGTACTGGATATAAATTGCTTGAAATGCACAATTTTCTTGGTTCCCTGCTAATTTCTCGCACGCTCCTTCGTGAGCCATCTTTTATGGCATTTTTCGTTGATGCTTATGAGATACCATAATAGGATTCCTGGCCAATCTGGGATTGTGATACTCCCGTTGTAGCTAGTGTATCTGTTTTCTCATTTCCTTCAATATTTTCATGACCTGCATTTAAAATCAGTACCTCACCAGTACTAAACCAGAATTGCGCAAACACTTGGCATGGAACCAACTGTCGGTATTAGCGTTGCTCCTCGTTTACAACTGACGCGGCACTACGCCATTTGTGAAGTCTGGCGTGAGACCGAATTTTCGACTTGGGTTAGCGAGAATATAGAATCTTTGCATAGCATGTGCGTTTATTAATATGTATCATTGTGGTCTGTCTCCTCAACTTCACTGAGTAAGATACTAATCGTTTAATTGGTATAATTCTTTAGACGAGCCAATGGATCTACTTATCCGCAAAAAGCGTGTAGTCGATGAAACGCAGAGTGGAGGACTGTCAAGTTCGCTTGGCCGTTTTCCGTACATCGTTAATATTTTAAAAAATGGTATTAGTCACTGTGCTGGCATTATAATGGAACCTGATATCATTTTAACTGTGAATACCTGTATTATGCCACCGATTAGTAACAGATTCTCCATTTTATCTGGTTCTTCAGAGAGAGACAATGGAACTACTCACAATATCATCAGAAACAGAGTGTTTTCCTCAAGGAGTAGTTCCGGTAATTCTCACAATAATGCTTTTGATCTTCCTGTAAAAACATATATTTCAAATAAGAAGTCTTAGAGTAGCCAACTGACATTTTGTAACTGAAGAGAACCAATTTATTGTAATCGAGCTAATTAAATGAATTTTTGTGTACAGTGATGTTTAAAATTTATCCACCGATTCAATTTCGTCAACCTCATGGTAATAAGGGAATTGAACTGTTTACGGAATTGTTACCTCCATTAGCGAATGCTTGGTTTGGTGGCTGGGGATGCATTAAAAGAGGACCTAAGTAAGTTTATATATTTTGTTATGCAAATGCTGTAAAAAAACACTTTTCTCATTTTCACTTTGCAGGATTCGGACTGTGTATCCTAAAAGGTTAAAAATGACCCACCTGCCTTTAATTTCCCATCAGGAGTGTTCGCAGAGACATGGTCATAATATTAACGAGCCGAGATACATTTGTACTCTTGATACAAGTAAAAGAAGGGCCACTTGCATGGGTGATGAAGGTGGTCCTTTAGTTTTCAGGGGGCACCTGGTCGGTGTTCTGCTTTATCCAACGTCGGAAATTGGGAGGTATCCAGATGTTTTTGTTAATCTTTTAGAACACAATGAACATCAATGGTTCATTTCAAGCAGAAATAGTCTAATGGCACAATAATTGCACTGTTAATTAAACAACAAAATATAAATTCGGAAAAATTACTGGTTGTTATTTTACTTAAATGCCTTTCTACGTGTTGTACTCATGAGCTAAAGCGAACCTTTACTTGAAATATGAAATAATAAGAAACTGTTATTAATGACAAGGATAAGTTTGCGTCCATTTTTGGTCGCAATTTTCCCCAAAGAAACTTGTTTTCCAAATTCCCAATCCAACATGGCATTTAAATTTGTAATTTAATTTTTAAAAGGAACTGTGAAATAAAATACTGAATAATAAAAGAAAATGTTCAACATTATAAATAACGTTGAACAAAGAAACCAGCCTTAGGATGAAAAATCGACTTCCCCGTTTTTACTGACTCTGAATAATGAAGATTTCCCCTATGGAATAAAAAATCCCCATTGCTCCACGTCAAAAATTGAATTTTCTGGAGCTCAAAGTTAGGAGATTTTGTATTGCATCGCGCTCGACTCTCCTATATTTTTTCCGTTGTGTTATTGAGGATAAAAAATTGGCTGAAAATTGGAAACTCAAAAAAAAAAACTCATTCAAACCTGAGTCACGTGAGGGGAAAGTCAAGAGCGATGCTCAAATAACAAAGTCAATGAGCAATTTGTTTTTAACAAAAATACTGCATTATCGACTGTCGGTAACTCAGCAGGAAACGGAACCTTGCTCAATCATTAAATGCACGGAGAAACAGGTCTAGTTGGGGTAACAAGGATCCTGGTTAGCCGTACTCTAGTTTATAGAATTACAAGACATGTGGTATAAGTTACAAGACATCTAGTACGGCGAACATTTTCATGTCTAGTAGTGCTAACTAGCTGTCTAGTAAAAATTAGCAAACGTTGAGTTAGGCTTACATCCACGTTTTTGGGTAATTTAACTAGTTTTCTGGTGAAATTTACTAGATAAATTTTATGTGTTGGGAAAAACTTTTTTTTTAAAAGGAAAATAAGTATGTTTTGCGGATATTTGGGATAGGCTTGAAAATGTACACAGCACAATAAAAGTGAAGTTCGTTTATTAAACACTGGCCAAAGGTATGATTTTATATTTCACGAAGAAATCGCACTGCCTGAAGCATTACATTCAAAACATCATGACGGCGATACTGAAGAAAAACCAAGTTTACGTTCCTTGAAGTATAGCCTTGTAGGAGAAAAGATTCCACAAGTCCAGCAGATTATCCACGGTATTGTCACGGAAATCACTTATTTTAATACAAGTAAATAAAAAAAAAAAAAAAAAACACGTCGCTTTACGCTTCTTGCAATTCTGAAATTGGGCAGAATAACGCGCAGTACACGGAAATGTAGGCGGATGAAAGAAAATGGAGGTGACGACGCCGAAAATTAGGCAAGCAGACTAGAGGGAGGAATAGTGATGCCAAAGAGCCTAGGAAGGAGCAACGAAGGGAGTAAAGGAGTAGCGGGGGCAATTTTCTACTAGATATCTCATTGTGGACACCATTTGCCACAATACGATGTATCGGCAAAATCTACTAGACTACTTATAAGACATTGAGCAGGAGTAACGAAACTTCTGTCTTAACTATATTAGATGCGCGTAACTAGATTCATCTATTTGCCCCAACTAGGCCTTTTTCTTCGAGTGGCATAGTAGCGGTATAGCTTTCCTAATAAGAGTGTACATCAGGTTACAACAATGAGCAATCTTAACCCTGTGGATTTTTTTCCAGGTAGCTTATTTCTTCAGGTGTAAGTACCCTAGGCGGCTCTTTAGATTCCATTTGTATTGCCACCATATCTCCATTCGAATATATTCTCTTAAGACCAGTACGGCCATAAAATCCAAAGACTTCTCCAAACTCGTTTACTTGTACCTGATATGCGACAGTTGGGTTTATGGTGTGAAGATTATGCACAACCTGTACGTCAGTACCGCCGAGCAATACCTTGGGTTTCAGATATTGAAGATTACGAGAGACTGGAAACTGGAAAGCTGCCGAGGTACGAGTAAGTGGCTTCCGAAGAGTAAAAGGAATCTCCTCTTCTCGGGATTCAACAGGAGTACGTGAGCTAACAGGAAAGCAGGACGACGTTGTACCCTCCGTACTTAAGTCTGTAAGGGAACGTTCACTAATTAGATAAAAATTATTTTTTAAATTTTAGACCACCTCAACGTGTACTGAAACTTTCCAGCGCATCGCGGCAACCCACTTCCCAGCATGTACTCCCGTACTGGAACTACCAGCTCGTATTAAACACCCACTTTTCCACCTCCCGGCGTACTGAAACTGACAGCACGCATTATCCATCCAGTTTCCACCTCGCCGCGAACCCACAGCCCGCAGAAACCACCCACATACCACCTTACCACGTGATGGCACGCCAGCACGCATCTACCCCTCCCCTTTCGACCTGTCCGCATACTAGACACCCAGTTTACATCAACCACCCCATTTTTCTCTTCCCCACGTACTGTAACTGACAGCACGCTTTAACCACCCACTTCCCACCTTGACGCAAACTCACGGCGCCGATAAACAGCTGGGAATTGGTCGAAAACTGGGAAACAGCTGGGAATTTGTCGAAAACCGGGAATTCGTCAGATTTTTTTTTTCTCTTTTAAAATATTGATGATCATTTTATGCTTAAGATTTGAAAGGTATTATTTCGTTCAGAAATGAATGTTATATTCCATATTTAGGAATTGAATGCTTGTGTTGACGGATCATTAAAATACTAAAGTTCGTTTCATATTTAAGAATGAAAAAACAGTTTTCTTGAAGATTCGTCTTTTTGGATAGTAAATTCGTCCTGTCGGATTCAAAATTTATTTTTTGGTATGAAAGTTATATTTTCTGGTTGAAAATTCATCCTTTATGGTTGAAAGTTAATTATTTTTGATTGGGAAGTCGACTATCATATTTTTGGTCCAGAATTAATCTTTTTTGGTTAAAGATTCGACTATTTGGTAGAAAATTGAATTATTTTGTTGAAAATTCAACTGTTTTATTGAAAATTGGTCTTTTTGGTAGAAACTTATTCTTCTTGGTTGAAAATTGGATTATTTTGTTGAAGATTCAACTGTTTTGGATTAAATTCAACTATTTGGTAAAAAGTTAACTTCTTTGTTGAAAATGCAACTGTTTTGTAAAACATCCTTATACTTTTTTGAATACTCGTCTTTTTAGCTAGAACATTAATCTTCTTTGTTGAAAATTAATTTTTGTGGTCGAGAATTCAACTACTTTGTTAGGAACTAGTCTTTTTTGGTTGAATTAAAATAGTTGAGAATTCGTTTTTTTTGTTAAAAATAAATTTTGTCCACTGAAAATTTAACTAATCCATTTTTGATTGTAAACTGATATTTTTTAGTTGGCAATTAAACTATTTTGTAGAAAATTCGTCTTTTTTAATTCAAAATTAATCCTTTATGGTAGAAAAGTCATGTTTCGACTAAAAATTCATCTTTTTTTCGATAAAAAAGTTAAATCTTGTTTGGTTGAAATATCAACTGTTACGTTTTTCGTTTAGAATTAATATTTTTTGGTAGAAAATGATTCCCATTTGTTGAAAATGCATCTTTGTAGGTTGAAAATTCAAGTAATTGGTTAAAAATTTAACAGGTTTGTTACAAATTGATTTATTTCATCGAAAATTTAAGTATGCTGTTGAATTATTTTTTTGGTTTGAAAATGTTACTATTTGTTTGAAAGTTCAACTATTTTGTTGAAAATTCGTAATTCCTCTATTATTTGAGAAAAACGCAGAATGAACGATGGACGGGGGTAAAAAATATCAAAAAATTGGTAGCGTAGTTTACGGATGGCTCTTACCGACTTCTGGAGTTACATCAAAACATTTGATGTGATTGGTAAGCGGGGAGGGGATAATTACAGGGATGAGTCAATAAATTGAGGAAGAACGGGCACAGGGGGATGAGGTAGAGGGTATATAGGAAAGGAGAATTAGAATAGGAAAATACAGGTATAAAATAATAAAAGTATTATGGATAGAATTTTCGGTATTAAATTACATCATTGCAAATAACAAGGAGTGGTAAAAAGTAAAGAAGATGGATGTAGGGTAATGAGTAGAATCAGATGACGAACATCTTTATGTTGAATTGGGGGGGGAGGGGATAAGAAGAGACAGAGGGGAAAGGGTGAATTGAAATTTAAAAAAGTGATATGGATAGTAGAATCAAAAGAGAAGTTCAATGAAAAGATAGAAGTAGAGTTTAGTTAGACAGGGGTAAAAGAAAAATGAAAAGAACTGTACAGGAATATGAAGGAATTTCTACCAGTCAAAGAATGCAAGATATCAAATAGGGATGAGGAGTTCACGTGTTGAGAGAAACAGTTCAGGGAGTTTTTTTAAGAGGAAAGAAGAAGAAAAACAAAGAAAGTTTATGAACGAAATAGAGTAAATAAAATCAGAGGGCGATGAATGAAAGTTTATAAATAGATTCAGGAAGAGGAGGGGAGAAATAGGCGAAAAATAAGGCAAGGGAGAGGAAGGGTGAGTGTGGTGAAGAATTGAGTGACGAGGAAATAGATATTCAAATTGAAAAGTTAAAGAAAGGGAAAACAGCAGGAGAGAAGGAATAGAAAATGACACTTAGATATTTGGTGGGGAAAGAAAGCGTCCGTGGTGATGAAAATTTGGGGCATTTGTGAAAAAGTATTGCAGGAAGTTTTCTGAAGAAGGAGGATGCCGTTCGAATCTCTGATGGCAAACATAATATTGTATGGTGTGAAGATTTAGGAATGGAGAGAATGCGAAGAAGTGGAGAGAGTGCACGAGAAAAATATGAGGTTTGAGAAAATGCACGCAAGGGTACATAGTTCAGGAATAGATTTAAAATGATGTTGAGCATATGAGAAAGAGGATTTAAATTTGAGGAATAATTGAGGGATGGTGAGAATCGATTGTTGGTGAGAGAGTTTGACGAAGGATAATGACAAGGGTTAAGAGAAGCCATGAGATGGGTCCAAAAGTACAGGTAGTTCTGAAAGAGAGAGACAAAGAAACTGATTTACTGGAGAGATATAACAGGGCAATGGAATCAAAGTATAATGTTAAAGATAAGATGAGAGTCAAAGAAAAAGCAAAAAGTTGGAGGATAATAGTACGGATAGATGTAGGAATATTGAGGAATGGAACAAATACTGATTGCATAAGGAGATGAGATCCTGTAAGTTATGAAACAGAGGAGAGGCTAGATTTGAACATTGGATGGTTGGTCAATTGTTGATACAGCGGCGTTCACGTTGCAAAAATGAAAAACTGCAAAACAACTTGAATATTTTAGATGTAAAAGGGGATAAGAGAGATAGTAGAAAAGAATTATTCGGAAGGCGGTATAAAGAGAGGGGATAGGAGAGGAGAGGTTGAAGGGGGATAGTTTTGTAAGGGGAATAGGGTAGCAGGAGGGGGAGATCTCGTTATTTGATTAATTTTTTAGAATGATTTTGTAACTTACGATAACATGTTGCGGGAAAATTTTTACTCACTCATTTCGGACAAACACTGATAGAGTTTGGAAAATAATATAGACTGGGATGGGATGTGGATTCAATTCGACAAATTGCAATATGTGGAAAGCTTTGAAATGTAGTTAAAATTAAAGATATATTATAATTATTATTTTCACCAATAGAATTAAAGATGACCACCAAGGTGAAAAATCCAGCATAAACGATCTTCATTTTTTCAAAGTAGATCGAAACCTGATTACTGCGTGTTAAGGAAGAATTTCGGTAACACTACATCTAATTATTCTGTTGCTTTAGTTAAGTATATATATTCTAATTGTTATCTTATAGGTCATGATAGGAGTAAAGCTTAAATTTCAGAGACAGTTTTATTTCATATATACCAAGGAGGAAAAATAACACTAAAAAAATGCGTGGAAAAAAACTTTTCGGTCAAACTTCGACCAAGTTCGGTTTTCTGATGCTTCAGATGCTACTTGAAAAAAATGATTAATTTTGAAATTTAGATTGAAAAAAGTGAATTTTAAAAAGCGTATTCACTTCTTCGTAATTATTAATATTCGAAGTTTCCAATTTGAAATCATGCAATTTTGACTTTTCCAGAATAATTAAACTTCAGAATAATAAAAGGATTAATCATCCTTAAAACTCTCATTATTCTAATTCAAAATCACAGCTTTGAAAGCCCAATTTTCCTGAAACTAAATTGAATCCCTAGTTTTTTATGTGTCCAAATAATTTCTCCTTTATTGACGCAAAATTTTTGCTCCAAGTATGAATGATATCTATATTATTGTATTGTGAAATATGGAGAAACATATGAGTTGACGTGTGCAAAGTTGAATGAACCACGACATCTTGCAAAAATCCTTGAAATATAGAAATCGAACTATATAGCTTGTGTAAATCGACTTCTTTAAACAATGAGCAGTGATAACAAAAAATTACTTTCATTTGCGCAATCTCTTTTTGCTCTCGTTCACCCGTCTTGAACGTGAGGAAGATAAATAGTCTCATAACTTATTCTATAAGAAATATAACTATGAGATATACAATTAGATAAAGACCAAACATAAACCTATTTGTATCCTCTAGAAACTCTGGCCTTCACTTCATTATCATGTAGTGAAGTATATGTGACGTTCTGCTTTTCAACATTATTTACTGTATAACCAACTCCGCGTGCTTGAGTAGAATCGTATATAGATCCAATTGGGATGTTACTAAATGCCCCCCCCCTTTATGCCTAAAAACGCTGCAATTGCAATTGCATTAGGATTTCTTCCTTCATCTAAAGGTCCACTAATTTTTCTAGTATTTTCAGTAAACTATTGTGATTCTTTCTATATTGTCATAGATAGTTAATGAGGATTCCTATACATTGGACTCGCAGGTCTATCGGCTGTTAAGGAGAAGCATATTTGCCTATAATCTGATAGCGGCGTATTCGACGATACATGTCATCCCATGGACATTTCGCTAATATTTATCGAGCATAAGGTAAAATTTATTACTTTGTGACATCTAGACATGAGAAAGGTAGGTATATTCCCACAGATCAATAAGATTTAATCAGCAGATGAAAGGTCATCTGATAAAAGCTCACCCCAAGTTGAATGATGTTCTTACTGACCCAAGACGAATGATGCACGTTAGCATCATGTCCGATGAGCAATGGCCATTACCAATTTTAGAGGAAGGGGGGTCGCGCCAAAAACTAAAGTTGGCAACAGGATGAGGATGAGGATGTCCGACACCTCTAAATTTCTGATAGACGTTAAACCTAACTGATCAGAGAGTCAACGTATGGGACATTGCATGATTAAACAACGGAAACAGACTCTAGCATCTCTGACCCAATACCAGCGGTTCAAAATGGATAACTTTTTGAACCGATTGCAGTCTTCTATTGCGTGAGAAATCATATTAGAATATCGTCATATAATTTCCTCTTGAATTTGTTTCAAATCGAGTAGTACGTCATCATCTGTCTCGCCTGCAGTATGTACCCTTTCGGGGAATCGAATATTCACTTGTTGAACCTTGTAATCATCATACTTACGTTTATTATTAGGAACGTTTTCGGAATTGAAAGCACTCCCTCCATTTTTCCGTTTCGCTGCTGTGCTCGCTTGAATAAATCAAACCCTGCACGCAGTCTCAGCCCCGCAGCATATATAATTCGACAAAGTGATCACTGCAGGCCTTTCCGGTTTTCCCTTCTCACTTAAATACCGATTGTAGTTGTGAATCTTAGTAACTGTCATTTTTTGAATACATTCTCTGATAAGTTCGGCAGTGTGCAGGTATTCAACATGCTTCAGAGCTTTCAACGCCATAACAAATTTTTTTACTGTGGTAGCAAATGATGTGAGGTCTGTAATTAAACTGCACAGTTCGGGCACAGTCCGTAATTTTTGAAGCATATGGGACAACGCATATGAATTTATATATATATATAAAAATAAAGTTCGGGGAATCATTTATTTTCCTCTCATTTATGACGATTTGTATAACTGATACCTTTTGGGGCACGTTACTCAAATTATTTTGATTTAATAATTTGTAATCGAGTTGGGCCCGGAGTGATAATCAATTCCTTCACGTTCAATAAAATGCAACAAATAATATTAATTTGAATTCTCGATTGTAAATTATTATAAAAATGTATAGAAATTAATCTTTGTTAAATACCTGCACATGAGGAGGAGTTGATAGAGCATAAATTACACCATCAGAAATATCGTCTGCCAGAACATAAGGATAATTGAAAGGTTCTTGAAGATGATCTTCAAAACATTCTTTTGGTGGCATTTCGGTTTTTACCAACCCTGGGCACACATTCTTCAGAAATTGAAAAGAAGCGATACAAAATTAATTAAATCATAAAATGACAATTGAAATAAAAATCAATGAAAATATATAATCAAACCGAAGAATACATTTTTGGTAGCGGAATAACTTACTGTGATTTTTATATTACTTTTAACATGTTGTAATTCGAGCTCGACAATCTGAGTCATTGCCCTAAGTGCAAATTTGCTCGGAGCATAAAGATTGAAAGCCGTGGAATGAAAAAATTCGACGTTTTGACCAAGAACACTGAAAATATTATTAAACAAAATGTATGAAAGAATCGATTAAAAATGACATATTTAGATTTTCTAGATTAAAATTTATAATTAAAAAATTACCTATTCATATCAATAATATGTCCCGGAGAATCACGTGCTCTCATAATTTTGACTGCTTCTCGAGTACAAATAGCTGGTGCAATTAAATTGACATCTATAATTTTTCTGTAGTTCTCTGTTGAACTTTCTAAAAATGAAACTAAAAATAAAAATATGATACTTCCTTTGATTTAAAATCTAAAAAATATTATTTTTGAAAACCTGATTGGATTTGCTTTACTTGAAGTTCTTTTACATCAATATGAAATTTTGAAAATTGAATGTAGAAGTAATCTCTTCAAATAAGAAAAATCATAGAAAACCTTGCACGAATTGAGAAACATTCGTGCTTTTTTATTACTATTGCGCGATTAAATAAAAACTTCCAAATCGTCTAATAGATTATAGAAAACTAGCTGTAACCCTAAAATTACCTTCCTGCGTACGCCCCTGACCACATATATATGCTTATATATATATATGTCCTGTCACGGTCGCCAGGCCACCCATCTCACGGTTGTGAGACGTGGTTACAGCTGAAATTTTACCGCGATTTCGCTGGGAGCGGGTGCAATTT
>JAABKJ010001734.1:0-29882 GCA_011634705.1 Andricus grossulariae
CGACATTTGATTGAATCCGCGAAAGTCATTTTTCACATAAAACCAATACCTTCTCATTGAGATGAGAATGTGAAAAATTGCGTGACACATCAAATTTGATTTTTAAATTCCATCTAAATGTCAAAATCATCAGTTTGATCCATCTCCGAAGAAAATCGGACTAATAGAAAAGCATCCAGCATATAGTAACAAAAAACATCGATATAATATAGAAAATTAAACTTTTTAAGGAACATCTACATGACCTGCCCTTTAATTTTAGCCATCTTCGAAGACAATGGAACTAAAAGAAAAGATTACAGCACACTGATATAAAAAAAACAATTTTCTAATTTTTCTTATATTTGCACACTGATAACAAAAAAGCAATAATATGATATAGCAAATTTTGTTTTTCCATGCAGATCTACATGTCAAAGCCTTTCAGGAGATCTACACAAAAAAAAGTTGTACAACATAATAATTCTGGAGAGAGTAATGTAACAGAAAGAAATTACTTCAGACGTTTTTAACAATGAATAAATGTTTTCTTATCAACCAAAGTGAATCATGTCGCAAAACCCAGTTATAACCTTGCATTCTCTAAAGTTTAAAGTACATATAGGGCGCGCCACAGTGCCTCGTATGTGATGTTACAAGATTTAAGGAACTGAAATATATTTAATAGGTTTATAGAAAAAACTCATGATATCAGAAGTTTAAAGAAATACTCTACCCATTGATTGATTTCCAAATATATGCTGTAAGTATACTTAAGTTTAGTCAAAGACTTTTCCATCTGCTTCCGTCAAAACTGTTTTTTAATATAATTACTCTTATAACACGTATTTTAAAACACAAATTTCATTACAGCACGATTTTTCCAAACAACAAAAAAGCTATATGATGTAAAAAACTAATATAAAAATCAACAAACACGTGCGTTATTTGTAGTATCCGGAACTACCACCATAGCCGATTCTCTCCTATGTATAGTTATTCAAATAATATATAATTTTGAGTCATTTGAGTCTATTTAATTGTTGATTAGCTGGATAAAATCAAGGAATAATCAGGGCGAAAACGATATAAGTTATAATACCTGACAGTTTTAATTGAACCGCTGCTATAAGTTTATTCTTCTTCCCAAGAAAAGAAAAAAGTACATGAAAGAAGGTTGGAAATCACAGGAATTAGCGATGAAGAGAAAAATAGGCTTAAAAAAGATTACAGACACGAAAACAGAAAAATTAAACATCTAGTCAAGGAAAGTAAAGATAAAATAAGAACAGAATAAGAGAAGAAAATGCAAAACGACTTTGAAGGAAGCAAGAAACTGTTTCATAAATTGACGTCGATCATTATGAAGGGAGGTAAAAGTACGGAGTTTTTCAACATGAGAAATAGCAAGGGTGAAATGATATATGATACAGAAGGAATGATGCCAGGAAGATCATGTACGGATCAAATATTTAGCTTGAGATCGATCACAGAAAAAAGTTTGAGAGAAGGAAAAAAGTTTTCTGTGCATTTATTGATCTAGAAAAGCGTTTGACAAGGTGGATTGAAGCAAACTTTGGGAAGTCCTGAACGAGTACGGAGTCAATGGATGGCTCCTACAAGCAATAAAAAAAATATATGCTGAAAGAAAAGTGAGTGTAAAGGTTAATGGGAAACTAAGTGACCTGGTCGATATTATGCAAGGTGTTAGACCAGAATGCGTTATATTCTCATGGCTATTTATTATATGCATGGACAAGTGACTAAGAATGGCCCCCTTTGAAGAAAAATGTGTGGACCTCGAGATAGTGAGGGTACGTGGGTTAGCTTTCGGAGATAATAAGGTTGTTATGGCAGAGTCAATTGAGGACTTGCAAAGAATGTTGAACAAATTGAATACAAGTATGAAGAATATAGGCCTCAAAATTAACGTAAATAAAACAAAAATTATGTTGTTTGTAGGAAAAGCAGATAAACGATGTGAAACATTGTTTTCAATGATGAGAGAATAGAACATGTTGACAAATACGTATATCTTGGTAGCCTATTCACTAGTGACGGAAAGATAGATAGGGAATTAGATAGGCCTATAAACGTGGGTAAGAAAGTTATCGGTAGAGTAGGGCCCATTATCAGAAGTGAAAACATATCAAGTAAGGCTAAAAGGGAAATGCATGATTCTATGTTTATACCTACAGTGCTGTACGGTAGCGAGACATTTTGGAGACATTGGCCTATCAAGAAAAGGATAAGAGTAAAATTAACGCGATTCGCATGAAATTATTGCGCATGATATTCGGCAAAACACTGATGGACAAAGTGAGTGATGAGATAATCCTCAAAAAATGTGGTGCAGAGGAGACACTAGTTGAAATATGAAAAAAATTCTTTCAGATGGTTTGGGCATATTGAGAGAATGAAAGATGAACGACCAACGAGGAAGACCGCGGAAAGAATGGTTAGAATGTGTAAATGAGACCCTAATTCGAAGAGGCATGAGAAGCCATAGAAACAAAATAGCTTACATGAAAAGATATATGTATACATGGAATAGTGTCAGTGGAGTGAATGACATCTGAAGCAAAAGACCTTGGATACTAATGGGCCCAAGTTGGGAGCTTGACGTGATGACTTTGTAAGGCTCTTCACTTGGGGTGATCGCTAGAGAGATTGATCAGCGACCTGGGTCGCAGCAATGTTGCGGAACGAAAGTGTTAATTAAATAAATAACAAGGGAATTCTAAATTAATCTAAAAATATATACCCCCTTTCTCACCGAGTGAGTAACGCTTAGCCCGAAAGGGAAATGGATGATTGATGTAATAATAGTTATTATTATTGATACATATGTCACATTAGTATGTACTTTGTAAAATGCCGATCCTCAAAAGCAAGCCGAATTTGGTGTTGTTTAAAAATGCAACATTTCTGAGTAGCGAAAACAAATAAAGGATCAATGAAAATTTTGATAGTTCAAAACGAGATACAACAAATGTTACAGCAATGTTTTTCCGTGTATGAGAAACCAATTTATAAGTGTATATTTTGCTTTTCTTCAAAATATGTTTGCATATAGAGGATATAGACATAGATCCTTGAGCTTGTCGCCAGTATTGCAGCAGATCCATGTGCTTCCGAATACCCTTGAATTAAAATGGTAATAGAAATGTACCATTTGAATTGCGAATGTCATAGCGTGCCGCGGTTACTGAGCCTGGGATGTGTATATGCTAAGCAGCGTCTTGTTATGAATTTAGAACAGGCGCCATCTTGCCGGCAAGCGGTTTGCTCTTTGGCCTCATACGCGGGTAATTCGTGCCGAAGATTGCCACGGCCAATATGGGGATGCATTCAGAACATGTAGGGAGTTTTCTAGAAAATTCTCAAATTTACGGAAGATTCTGTTTTCTTCATCGCATGTTATTTACAGACTTCACATCACAAAGTGCTCTGAAAAAAGGGAAAATAGGGTAATTTTTCATGGAAATAGGAGAATAATAGGGAGTTCAATTCTTTTAAATAAAACCAATTTGTTGAACTTTTAAGGAAAGGAGACAAATCTTAATAAAATAGTTGAATTTTGAATCTAACAAGGTATAAGTATTCAAACCGAAGAGACGAATTTGCAACCAAGAAAATTTTCCAGCCAAGAAAGAAAAAAATTCAACCAAACTTTTGAATTATCAAGCCAAAAAGACGAACTTTCTGCAAGAGGAGTTAAAAATCGAATGATTTAGAAAACATTTAGCTTTTAAACCCAAAGAGATGAATTTTCAACCAAAAAGTTGTCTTTGAAATGAATTGTGAACCAGAGATAAATCTTTACCAATAAAAATCAATTTCTATTAAATCAATCCAAGTCTTAATCGCAAGTTAATCCACTTTCAAACAGTTAGTTGAATTTTCAACTTATAAAGATTAATTCTGTACTCAGACAAAATTTTGAATAATTCATTCAAATTTCAATGTACATATATCCAAGTAAAAAGTTTTTACGATTTAAGCAAACCTTTTTCCTGAATGTCAACGAAAAATGTAATAGCTGTTAGAGCTAGGCAAGAGCAGGTTAATAAAATTTCCAACGTTTGTATATAATGTATAGAAGATAATTAATAACAGTAAATAAAACCACTGAATATCTGAACTATTTATTTAATTATTATTTGTTATTCGCCTGCCTTCAATGTTGTCACAAAACATTTGCGAAGCATGTTTTATTACGCTTCTTACTGATCTCGGAGAGAACAAAAGGCTGGTACACAGCATCTTTGCCAAACCGAACTCAACAAAAGTGACAGTTGTTCTTATAGTTTCTCTATGTTTTGTGAAGTTGTTTTCGGATCCATTTAGTAATACGAAATAAAAATAAGCAATTTTTAATGTGTCCTACCCTTTCTGACCTACTCTTTAAAAATGCATCGTGTAGCAAACAGATCTTTAATAATTGTGAATACAAAACGGAAACACTTCCGCTTTCAAAAAATCCCGAAAATCTACCGAGAAGCAATGTTACTTCAATAAAAACTGTTCACATAAGATAATCACATTTCTTTCTTTTCATACTAATAATCAGTTTTGTGGATCTTACACATTTGTTACTCATAATATCACGAAAAAATTTTCTCCTATTAGTATCATTTACTTCTTAAGATGGTCCATTTAAGTCCTGCAGCACTGCTGAATATTATGCCGAATATTTTAATCCATCTCTTGCATAGTTTCCCCTACATTGTAGAATTTTCTCTGTGTTTTGAACATTTATAATTAGGAGAGTATAGAAATTATTATGCCTTTTCTAAACAACATCCGGTGAAATTTGTCTTTAGGTATCTCGAGTAGCTGAACAGCTATAGGACATATGTATTATGAATCTATTGTCTGCTTTATGATATCTAACCGAGGTCGGTACATGCATAGGTATTGTGAACCTATTAACCTCAGGTACAATTCTTGTTCCGCGCTATGTCGCAGATACTTCGTTTTCAATATACGACTATGTGGTTGGAAGCCCAAAGAAAAAGTCTTCCTGGTGGGCGGTAACTGAACATGCATGACTATATAGGACAAAACAATATTACTTCTGCAAAAATAAAAATTGCTTCGGTCTATGTTCTATGACAAAGAAGATATAGGTTGCAGCAGCTACTTGCTACTTATCAGATAATTATTGAGTTGTTTCCAGACACACTATGAGAATCATAATATCGTATTTAATAAACTATAGATTTTACAGAATTGAAATATATTTTCTTTGCAAATTTGATCGAGTTTAAAATTTTACCTCTGCACACCTTAGAATTTTGGATCCTAGAAACCACACAAATTACAAAAGACATCGTTCAGGCCATAAAAGTGTTAGAGCTCGCACCCTCTGTTTATCCGGAGTAAACAGAGAGCTGGGATTTTTGTCAGACATTTTTCACAAAATAAGTTCAGCCCAAATCTGTGGCTATTCGGACCCCGTCATCGCCTTTTCTTTCTTCAAAAAGAGGAATTTTTTATTGTCTGCTCTAGCCTAAGTCAACAGGTTTATTCGTAAAGGACGTGCCCGAGTTCCGTCAGTTTCTTTTTTCTCATTTTACAATTCGTTTAGGTTTTAGCACCTTATATATTTTTTCAGGAAGAAGATCAAGATCCATATTTCTATTCTCCTTTCAAATATTTAGGGCATCCAGAAAAGTACAAAATAAATTATTATATTCTTTTAAAAAATAAATTTCCTACTTTATCAGCGTTGAAGCTGTTCTTGAAATAATATCATAATTGTTGATATTAAATTTCACAAATTTGAGGAATTGTTTAACCAATTTTTATTAATGAAAACAATATTGTTTGAAGTTTTTTTGGTTTATAGCCTACTGTAATGTTTGTGATTAGTACATTGTGTGAAATGTGCATAGAATGAGACATGAATGTATTATTTAAATTCACACTTTTATCAAATAGTCATGCGATAAATATAATATAAAAGCGTTTTCCCGCATTCGAAATTCTTGAATTTAAAGTATTTCAAAATTATATTTTTACAGAATGGTAACCCTAAGTCCAATAACCCTTCTATTCTTATTTTTATTAATCTTTTTTGAATGGTCCAACAAGTTTTTTCCTAAATTCAATTTCTAACATTTTCTTCACCTGGCTTTTTTATTTACAAATACTAAATTTTATACATATTCAGAGTCTTTAGTGAAGATACAGCTAGGAAAATTATTTGTCATACTTCACACTTCACACTCTTTCCCCTATTCCACTTATTTTCCTTTTTAAAAGAAATCTTCCTTTTTCTCCTGTTTTTCATAAACCTTCTCTTTTTCGCTTGAATCCCAACTGACTGAATAGAACCTAATAAGAAAATCTAACTATTTATTATAAAAAGTTTTTCTTTTGCTGAAGAGTGTACGAGTATATTTTTTATTCCAAATTCATCTCGTTTGATTACAAATTCTACTGATCGACTAAAAATTTAATTATTTTGTTGAATATGCAATTTTTCTGTTGAAAAGTCATCTTTCTTGATAGCTAAACTGCTTTGCTGAAAATTCGTTTGTTCGTTTAAAGATTTATCGCTTTGGTTGACAATTTAACTATTTTATTAAAAGTTCGTTTTATTGTTGTTGGAACCTTATCGCTTTCAGGTAATAAGTAAACTATTAGATTGGTTGAAAATTCAGCTACTTAATTGAAGATAATTCTATTTTGTCGAAAATTAATTTGTTTGGTTAAAGATTCATCATTTTAGCTTAAAAATCCATCTCTTTGGTTTCACAATACAACAACTTGATAGAAAATGGAACTATTTGGTTGAAAGTTTACTTTTTTTTTTTGTTCAAAATTACTTTCTTTCAATGGAAAATTAAAATATTTGAAAATTCATGTTTTTGTGTAGAAAATTAATATTTTTGAACTAGTTGGAAATTCGTGGTTTTTGGGTAGAAAATTAATCTTTTTGATTGCAAATTCAACTATTGTGTTGAAAATTGGTCTTTTTATGTTGAATCCAACTATTTGAAAATTCGTTTTTTTTTTTCTTGAAAACTATTTATTTTTTTTTTTCTTGAAACTCGTCATTTTCATTATTTCTATCTATGTATTACTTCTGTTTGGAAATTCTTTATTTCTGGTTTGAAAGTCAAATGTTTTCTAAAACATTCGACTCTAAATTTTTGGGTGTGAATTTCACCCCATGTGACTAATTGGGGTTAATATTCTTTGTTGAAAATCGATCTTTTTGGTTGAGGAATCAAGTATTTTCTTAAAAATTTGTCTTTTTTCGTTGAATCAAACTAGTTGATATTTTTGTTTGAAAAGTATCTTTTGAAATTAAAAATTTATTCATAACATTTTTGGATGAACTTATCTTCTTTTAGTTGAAAATTCAAGTATTTGTTGAAAAAATTCATGATGTTTGTTCAAAATTATTCTTTTTGTACAAAATTAATTATCTCTGTTATAAATCATCTTTGTAGGTTTAAAATTCAGCTATTTGGTTAAAAATTTAACTATTTTGTTGAAAGCTTAATTATTTTCTTTGAAATTTAAACATTTTTGTTAAAGTCATCTTTTTTGGTCAAAAATTCTACTGTTTTGTTGAAAATTTGTCGTTTTGAATTTAAAATTTATCTTTTATGGTAAAAAAGTAATCTTTCTTCACTGGAAATTAATCTTTTTTTATTAAAAATGAAATTTTTTATCGACAATTTAACTGTGTTCTGAAAACTTCGTGTTGTTGGCAAAAAAATTCCACTATTTAATTGAGAAATGGAACTTTTTGTGGTTGAATTTCAATCTTTTTTGTTTGAAAATGCGACCGTTTGGTCGCACACATTACATACGTAAATATTTCATTTGACCAAGAAAATGGTATTCAGATACGTGGAAGTGCATTAAAAATATATAATAATCAATTTATATTGATGTGAAAACCCATAAAAAACTTCTTGCAATTGTTATTTCATATTTTGTTGCACATAGATTTCAATAAAATAATTTGTTTCTTAAATTTTTCTTCGCTTGATTAACAAAATTATTTTAATAAAGTTGCCAGAAATAACAGTGATATTCAAAAATATTTAATAATTTTGTAAAACGACTAAGGATTTGCCCACAAATGGTCTATGCATTTAGAAGGAAGAAGTGGGTCAATACGGAGAATTTTTTTAGTATCGACGTACTGTTATATTGTTGTTAAGGGCAGGGGGGAGGTGAAAAATAATATAAATGCAATAATTTATCTTGTGAGTTTTTTTAATCTGTCGACATACTCCTACTTAATTTTCAAATAATTAAATAATTTTTGTATCAATTTGGGTAAAGTATATCTTCCTAAAAATTCCATGAAGTGCACATTAAATCAGGCACTAAAATATATCAAATTCCATTCTTCTATTTTTTTTCTATTTTATGTTTTCATATTTCTATTTCAATCACGATAAGATTGCATAACGGTATTGTTCTCTAGTAGCGAGTAAAGCACGTCATTAACTTGTCAATAAAAGTGACAGGTGCATTTTGAAACGCGATAATAAAATGTTCACACCTTATAACAGGAATGCGTCTGGTACCTAAGTAGCAATTTTAGTCAAGAGTTCAAGATTTTTTTCAGCGGAGATATTTCCCGCGTGTGTAACCATCTGTGGCGAGTTTTTTCGCGATCAATAGATCGCTGTGCGGCAGATCACCGATCCGACAATCTAGCAGCGGGAGATCGTGTAAGAGATCGTTTGTTCCGCGATCTCGCACGCGGCATATTATATACACGTATATATAGGAGTCATACCGTTCCGGGGTCGTATAGATATACCGTGAGGGCGACTTCATACCACTTTGAATCCGTGAGAAGTGCTGCCTGCATGAATGTACAATAATCTACACATTAGTATTTATGTTAAGGGCATGACATTGAAAGTGAGGGGAAGTACGGGGGAATATTAGGAGGAGAAGTAAGGGAAGTGAGTGAAAATTTGGGGAAACTAGGGGATTGGGAAGTAGAGGAAGTGAGGGGAAGTAAGGATAGGGAAGTAGAGGAAGTGAGGGGAAATGAGAAGAGGGAAAGTAGGGTTGGTGAGGGGAAATGGAGGAAGGGGAAGTGTGGGAAATGCGTGAAGGGGGAATAAGTGGAGGGAAAGTAAGGGAAGTAGGGGAGGGTAGTGGGGGAAATTAAGGGACGGAAAGTAGGGTTAATGATGGGAAATAAGGTGTGGGAGGGAAAAGTAGGTAAAATCAAGAAAAATGAGGGGATGCATGGGAAATGATTAAAAATCAGGGTGATTAAGGAAGAGCCGAAGGGAAGTAGGGGAATGAGAGTGTCAGCTAGGGAAGCGAGGAGAGGAGGAAGTAGAAGAGGAAGTTGTGAAAGGGTAGTGAAGGGTGAAGGGTGAAGAGGGTGGTAAGGGGTGGGCAAGTATGGGAGGGGAGATTTGAAAGTCTTAATTAACGTCTTAATGGACTAATAAATCCTTTTTGGTAGGCGCGTGGCGCTTACTATGACTAATTTTTTGTAAATTCAACACAGCTACCCGTTCGTCACACCAACATGAATATTCACAAACATAATATTGAAGGGGCGTGCACATATTACCTGACGTTATTTTTAATGATTTTTAACTCACCCCTCCTGCTTGTGACAATTTATGATATTTCGGTGACCCCCCCCCCACCCAATCAAAATATCATGTGACACTGAAACTGAACATTCTTCTACTTTTATTTTATATACGAAATATAAATGAAGTTTTATATAAACGTTAGTAGAACAATGAGTGATAAGTTAAAACTATATTTGATACTAGTATGAGAATACTTTTAATCAGATACTTTAGACATTTTTTTCATTTGAGAACATTTATATGATTTAAATATTAACTTAGATGGCAGATAAACTTAACAGTTGAGGGGCTGTCCAAAAACTAAATTATCCATTTCAGGGGGGGGGGGGGTAAATATGTTTCCTGATGATAAATTTTGAGAAAGTTTGCAAATTTTGCCAAAAATGATCCCATTATTTGGTTGAGAATTGAATCAATATATTTATAATCCAACAATTTTGTTAAAAAGTCGTCTTTTTTGGTAAAAAATTCGACTACTTGGTTAAAAGTTGACCTATTTTGTTGAAAATTAATTTTGTCAGTTGAATATTCATCTCATGTATCATTGGTTGACAATTTAACTATTTTTTTAAACATTTCTTTTCATTTTTGGTGAAAATTTTGTTTTTTTTCACTTAAAATTCAACTATTCCATTTTTGGTCGAAAATTTATATTTTTTGGTTAAAAATGTTACCATTTGTTTGAAAATTCATCTTTTTCAGTTGAGGATTGAACCATTTTATTGTGAATTAACTTATTTGTTGTGAATTAACTTATTTGTTGTGAATTCGTCATTTTGATATAAAATTAATCTTCCTGTACAATCAATCTTTCGGTTGAAAATTCAATTATTTCGTTGAATTTTTACCACTTCTTGAAAATAATTTTTTATGAAGTTTCATCATTCTAGATGAAAATTTATATCTTCGATTGAAAATTGAACTATTTGGCTGAATATTCGTTTTTTTTTTTTTGAGAATTAAAATTGTCTTCACTGAAAATGTAACTATTCCATTTCTTGTTGCAAATTTATCTTTACCCGTTCAAAATTTATATGTTTTGTTAAAAATTCGTCTTTCTTAAAATTAAAATATTTTATGTAACACGAGTATGGCTTCCTCGCTTTCTGGGCAGGAAATGCGCGCGCATGCGCGTTCGTTACTTCGACCTTTGCGCACTGTTCTGCGCAGTGCTTGTCGCTTTAAACTAACCTCTAACCTGAGATGCTATATCATGAGAAAACTCGGAAACCATACTCTAATTACATAAAATATCGTGCGTATCGAGGCAGAGAAGTCTTTTTACGGTCTCGCGTGTTTGTTAAAACTGACGCTCAGCCGTAAAAAGCTTAGTTCGCTGTCTTGGTATAAAATATACTATTTTGATTGTAATATTAACTATTGCATGTTTTGTTGAGGATACATTTTATGCTCTTGAAAAATTAACTGCTGGGTTCAAAGCTGAACTACTTTGTAAACAATGTATTTTTTTCGTTTTAAATTCATCATTTTAGTTAAAAAATTCGAAATTTTGAAAATTTGGGACGACAAGGCAATCTTATGTAAAATATTTGACTACTAATCCAAAATTATGAAATGTTACTATTTTCTGGAAATGATGACGCAGTTAATAAATGTTAGGAGTGATATTGTTTCGGAAAAGCAGTTTCATATTATTTATTCATTATTATATTTATTTTAAGTTTTTTCGAATCCATAATAAATTGTCACTATTTACAGGGGCAAAAATTGTCTAAACAAATGAAAATTATTCGAATAATTGCCAAATATCATAATCAGAAAAATATAAATCTTAACATTCGGTAATTGAGTTAATAATGCCAGAAAATACTAACTTTTAACGATTTGGTGCGGGGAAAAAATCTACAACTAGAAATTGTTTAAAAAATCTTTAGATAATAATTTGAAAAATATTATTTTTGGAATTCGTCCATTATATCATTTATAACGAAAAATGGTAAATTTTCACGATTTACTGGTAAAAAACATTTTTTAACAGATAATAATTGTTTAAACTATTGAAAATTAGTTAAAAAATACATAAAAACTTGTGACTTAGCGAATAAAAATAATTAGTGTTGAAAAAGATGTGACAAGTTTGAAAAAAATTTTATTTGTTTAATTGAATCTTTTTCAATTATATATGTCTAATATAATGTTCTTCTAGCAATTGTCCAAGTGTGTGTGTGTATAATGTATGATATTATGATATTTTGTATATCACTTCTTTTAACGATCAGAAGTATATTATTACTCGTGTACATCAGTTTACTGAAAAAAGAGTTTCCTCTTCATTTTTGGATAACATGATATACCATTCTTCAATGAAACTATTATATTAGTATCCCTGATTCAATACAAATTTTATTTTATTTAAACTTACGTAGCAAATATCTACTTATAGTCTTAAAAAACTTCAGACAAATAACATACTCCTTAGTTCCTGTTTTCTTTGAGAGCTGGTTTTTTTTTCGTTTTGTAGCCCTCGGTTGGATCAACCAATATCAATTAATAACTACATCAAATCCATAGGTTACTAAGAATTGTCCTTATATGGACAATAAAATTTAAATCTTTTACAATTTATCACCTATCTTGAAAATTGTTTCTCCTTTCAAAACTTCATTGACAAGAATGAAAACATTTTGCTCTTAACAATTGGACCCTTTATAAGAGCCTGTTCCTCGAAAAAAAGATCACACCTCCATGTTTCACACCTCGTTAGTCAGATTCGCAACCACATTTTGAATAATGCCCTTCCAAAGAATGAACTCGTGACCACAGAAGAAAAGATCAGTTAGTGTTTGTCTCCTCGAATTCATCGAAAAGAAAGCAATCAGTATTTACCATCATCACTAGAAAGCGTTTTTTTGCAAAACGTTTCTCTTGTGCTTATTTTCTTTGTGCCTAAATTGTCCCTTCCAATGGGAAATCCGCCACCCGCTTGACCATCACAATAGAGAAATTAAGATAGCGATCAACACTCGCAGTATCGATATACGACCATCATCCCTTTCCGTCGGAACTGTCGAAATAAATAAGCAAAGAATAAATCATCCCTGGGAAAATATCGCGGGGTCAAGATCGTATCCGACTGTTGGTGCAACAACGAAAGACTTTATAAATATATCAGCAGGAAGTACATTGTAAGCTATATCGAATCCTGAAATCGAGCTCACATAATGTTTGAGAAAAAAGAAGAAAGGAAAAGGATAAAGTGTCGTTAGTTTGTTTTCAAAATGAAAGTATTTGCGCAAAAAAAAAGTTCTCATCTTGCAAGACCTATTTGCACACAGAAAGAACTATGATCGATCGATGGATCGGTTCAAGAAGTGTCAAGAAGAATGTTACTTCAGTACCGGTAGGCTGAATCAGCAAATCCTTTTAAACGCATCTTTGCACCATAGTATGTGTGTACATATATTTTTCCTATAATGCAGCTGCCGCATTTGTGCATCGTAGTTTCATTTTTATATCGAACAATGTTCCTGGACATCAATGCTTTCAGCGTGTAAACTGTACATCAGGTAGGGGCATCAATCTTGTCTCGTGATATAAGTAAAATTAGTTTGATTTAACAAAATCATTCAACTATACACTTTTCTTTAAGAAATTCTCACTGAAATCATAAATTTGGCTTTTTTTCTACAAAATTAAATGAATAATTGTATAATAATTGAAGAGGAATTAAGGATTTCTTTCTTAAAGTGGTATAACGATATCTCTCATACATTGTTGTCAAAAACCTGATTGGTTGCGAAACTACGTGAATATGACTCTTAGTGTCTGTTTTCAGTTTGCTTATCTATTTATAACCATTACGAATTTTCTGCATCATTCATTTTGAACATTTAAATTTTCAAATGACTATTTTAATTTCATGATAAAATTTATTTCCAAATTTTAATTTTAAATGTTTTTAAAAATTAAGAAATAATTCTGTTCTTCAAATTTTGCTACCACACGCTATAATTTGTAAATCTTTTTCACACTTTCAAAGATATGAGGAAAATTTAATTATGGACAAAAAGTTAGAATATACTTATTTACGAAATGTATCAATACACTGTCGGTACCGGTAAAAAAAATTTTGTTACCTATAATAAAATTTCTGGGAAAATTTTAAATGATTTAGATGTCACTTTTGAAAGATTAATTTTCAGATTTGAAGATTTCCAAACGTCTCAAAACAATAATCTTAAAGGTATTAGGCCAATTTTTTTAATTTTTCAGGCTTAACATTTTTTCAAGTAAACTGTAATATTTCAAAAGATATTCAGAAGATTTAGAAAGAAAATGGTTACTCTTCTGAAACCATTTAAAATTCTTAAAATGCTTCATTTTTGGTTGCAATCTTCAAAAACTTACATTTTGTTTGAAACTTTTTTCAATCCCTTCAAGTTTTAAATTATTTTGAAATATGTCCAAAGCTTCTGAATACCTCTTAAACTTACTTAAATTTTTTTATGATTTTGTAATCTTGCGAAATTAAAACATAATGCTTTTAAATCTTTTGCATTCCTTTTTGACATTTTGGAACATACTTTGAAATGGTTTGAAATCTTTTTCAATTTTCTCTTAAAATGCATTCATCAAAATAAAAAATAACTTTGAGTTTTCTCAGGAATCTTAAGAAATTTGTTTTCATTCTCTTGAAGCCTTTCAAAATTCTTAAGAAGATTCTTTTCTTTCGATATCTTCCGAAATCTACATTTGGTTTAAAGTTTCTTTAAATCTTTAAGATTTAATATTTTTGTGACAAAACTTTATTATTTCAAAATATATGTGGAATCTTCAACAGTTTTGAAATGATTTAAAATGAATTAAAATGATTTTTTATTTTTTTAAATGTATTAAGAGAAAATTAAAAAAGATTCCAAACTATTTAAAATGATTTCTCAAAATGTCTAAAGAGAATGTGAAAGATTTCAAAGGAAAATTGTTTAATTGTGCAAGATGCCAAAATTTTAGAAGATCATAGAGTAAGTTTAAGAGATATTTGAAATTTTAAAATAACTTAAGACTCGAAAATATTTTTAAAAATTGTTGTAAAAACCTTGATTTTGGAAGCTTTCGAAATAAAGAAGAATTTAGAAAATTTTGAATGCTTTCAAGGCAATAACCATTTTTGTAAGATTCGTGGAAAAATTTCAAGTGATTTTTTGTTTAAATTAATTTTAAGAGAAAATGGAAAAAGATTTCACATGATTTCCCAAAATGTTGAGAAAGAACGTAAAAGTTTAACGTGTAGTAGAAGTTTAATAGGTATTCAGAATTTTGAAATGATACAAAAATACTTGAAAAATTGAAAAGATTTCAAACAATTTGAAACCAAATATAAACTTTTAATGATTTCAAATCCAAAATTTGAAGCTTTTTGAGAATTTTGAAAGATTTCTAAACAAATTCCTCAAGGTTCGTGGAAATGTTTAAAATGATATTTTAGTTTGAAAAATTAATTTTAGGTCAGGTTAAAAAATATTTACAATTTTCAGAAGTTTTGGAGAGATTAAAAATATTTTAAAACTTTTGAAGATTTCCTAAAATTCATAAAATATTTTTAAATGTTTCCTAATCCTCAAAAAGACCTACATATCTTTTGAACGGACTACAATTCTTCCTAAAATTATGTGAAATCCTGTAAAATAAAATAATAAAATTCTTTAAGAAGTTCTAGATATTTTTTCTACATGTCTGAAAAAAAAAGAAAAATCTTGTTGAATTTTTTCAAAAAAAAAGCTAGAAAAATTATATTTATACAACTTTTCAGCAAATAAGCAAAGAAACCTAAAAGATAAATAGTTATTTGAAATTTTGACTTTGTATTAAATATTAAAAATTTAAAAATCTTGTAGCAAATTCATCTTTATGGTTCGAAAATTCATCTCTTTCAGTAGAAATATAATGTTTTTTCATCAAAATTGCAGCTGCCTGATTTAAAACTAAAATCTTTTTCAAATAAGGATTCAACTAAAGGCCAAACTTTTTGGCAGAACAATAATCTTCTTGTTCTAAACTTCATCTTTTTGCTTGAGGATTCAACTGTTTCATTGAAAAACAGGTTTTTTTAAACATTTTTATTTTTGGGGTTAAAAATTTTAATTTTTTGTAGAAACTTCGTCTGTTTTGGAATATATTAAATCTTTTTTGGTTAGAAATACAACTGGTTGAAAATAATTATATTTTTTGATTGAAGTATGTATCAACTATTATATTTTTTGTTATGAATTAATTTTTGTTTTCGAAAAATTAAACTATTCTGCTCAAGATGAAATTTTTTGTTGAAATTTTGATTTGACATATCTGAAATTTTCAACAATCTTTTTTGAATTTTCTCAAGGGTCATAGGAAAATTACATTTATATAACCTTGAAACAAATAAAATTTGAACTAAACAGTTATTTAAAATTTTTTTCTCAAATCGGAAAACTACACGTTTAGGTACTGATTATACGAGTACTAATCTAAAAGAAAAAGTAGTGTAAGGAAATGTCTTAAAAACCTCTCATTCATTTTTATTAAAGACCTGCTTGGCTTTTGAATGACTAAATTGCCCCATCTATTACATTTTGAATTTAAAGATAAGATCTGCTGCTAACTTTCAATTTTTTCGCAACTACTGTTAGTTTAGTTTGAATAAATAATTTAATAAAATTATAGTGGTGAAATACTTCATTGTCTGTGCAAATGAAGATCTTGAATTATTTACTTTGATAAAAGCATAAAACATAATTCCATTGAATAAAAAATATATTAATTGCTGATTAAGATATCCAAATATTTTACAAAAACCAAAGATAGGTTTTTGAACAGTTTTTAAACATTTGAACGTTACCAAAGTATTTTGAAATATTTCAAGGAATTTCTAATTATTTAAAAAAAATGTATGGGATTTCACGTGTTTCGAAAATTTTTAAATTAATCATAAAGGATCTTACAATATTTTTGAGTTTTTCAAATTATTCTTTTATCTGGTTTTCAAACAACTTTTTCAGGGATTTTATAGGGTTTCAGAAAAACTTATAAGATTTCATGAGTTTTAAAAAGATTTTATGGTATTTCAACAAATTCAAAATGTTGAAAATAAATATTTGTTGTTTTGTTTTATAGGTTTTATGGCCAGTGAATCGTTTAAAGCTATTTTCTGATAGATTGTCATATTGTAGGTATTAGAACTTATATTATTGACTTATTTAGTCCTTTGTAGTGCAATACAAAATTTCAGTCAAAAAATGAAAATATTTAATATTCGTGCGCATAGCGCGCGTTTGTAATTGGCAAGTTTTGGGAAAAGCTTTTGAACCTCGAATTATATAGTAGTAAATGAGGGAAAATACGAACAGAAAGGCATTTTTTACATCAGATAACATTTTGAAAGAAGGAATTGGTAATATACTTTCATACCTATAAAAAATACATAAACTTGGTGGTTTTAAAAAAAGTATTAAAAAGTACATTAATTTCTCCAGTTTCAAGATACACTTTTGCATTTAGTGTAAAAAAAAATTAAGATATACTTTCCTTATTTTGTGTTCTAAAACTGACAAAAGTTGTTTATCTAAAATGTTAAAAATTCAAATTTTAAGTTATAATATAGTTTCCTTGTATATCTCAAAAGCGCATACCTTTCAATTCAATATTTATTTCATCAATATAAAATATATTTGGATCAAAACAATATAAGACATGCCGATAAAATAAGAAAAATTAATATATGCTTTTAGGATGCACTTGTTATTTTTTATAATATATAAACAATATTATAAAATAGGAATGTCTAGAGACTTGGAATTTACTCAGCATGTTTCTGTTTTTCACGCTACAAATATTTTGATTGTCCGTATGTCCACAAAAGCTTCTCTAAGTGTTGAGTAAATGTATGCGTAACCGAGAATGTCGAAAGAAAATACCGAACGAAAACTGGAAGATCTAGTTCTATAAGTACTGGGTGAAATGGAGAATGTGGACCGAGTGACTGAATCGCCACCATAGAAAAAACCTGTTCTTATTCAAATTAACAGAAAGAACTATTTTGACACTTTTTCTACACACAGAAAAAAAGCTGAACTATGTTTTGTTGCGTCTTAATTCAATTCAAGCCATTGACGAGGCAACTTCAAGTAATTTTCTTTTTTTTATAAACTTAATTTAAGGCCTAATTGGATGAAAAATTCTGCATATCGATTTTGGGCCAATATCCGAATCAAAGTGAGTCCAGATTTTTTCGTGTATTGTTCTAATTAGCGAAATGTTATAAATTGCCTACATAAAGTAATTAGAGAATAATTTAAAAGCCCTTGAATACAATTCAAATTAAACTTATATTTAAGTTCTCTAAAAACAAACAGTTTAAATTTCTAAAAATCTTTGAAATTCACTAGATCCCTTGACAGCCTTGAAAAATATAAAATTCTTCTAGAATCCCTTGAAATGTTTAAAAGTTTTTTCAAAGATCCGTGGAAATATTTTTAATCTCTTGAAAATCGTTGAAATCTTTTTAAATTGGTTTAACCCTTAAAGAACACACCTCAAAATAAACCTCCAGATATTTCTTGCTGAAAAAAAATCATGAGTGATGTTGAAACGATACAAAATAGAAAAAAAATATCCCCAAAGCCTCAGTGATAATTTAACTATTCGGCAAAAATATTGGAAAAAAAAACGTAGACAATCGAAAAAAAATCGAAAAGCCCGTGGTGTCACAGTGACCTAAAGTGTATTTTTAGGGTTAAATATTAAGAACCACATTAAATCCTTTCAAAAGCCTTAAGGTTCCTCGAAATTTTATAAATCCTTTGGAATACCTTAACACCTCTTGATATGTGTGGAAATATTTAAAATTTCGTGAAATTTTAATGAAATCGAAAGAAATGACTCAAAATCCATGCATATTCTGTGGAATTTGAATTAAATTAAACTTATTTACTAAGGTTCCCTAAAAAACCCGTTTAAATATCTATAAATCTTAGAAATTCTTTAATCTTGTAAAATTCTGTAGAATACCTTAAAATCCTTGAAATCTTTGAAATCGCCAGGAATTCCATCAAACTTTATTTTAGTTTATTTTCCCAAGCTCACTAGAAATATTTTGAAACCTCTTTCAAGCCTTTGGAATTCCTTAAAATCCATAGAAATGTTTGGAAATCTTCAAAATCCTCTAAACTCCCTTGAAATGTTTTGAAATTCATTGAATTCCGTAGAATTACTTTTAAATCTCTTGAAAACTGATGAAATCTTTAAAAATTAGTTGAAATATTTGGAAAATCCTAAAAATCCTTTTAAAAGCCTTAAAATCTGTAAAAGTCTCTGGAAATTGGTGGAAATCCTTTGGAATCCCTTAGATCCTCCTGACGTGTTTGGAAATCTTTTAATGTCGTAAAATTGTTATAGTATCTCATGAAATCGCTTGAAATCCATGAAAATGCTCTGGAATTCCTTAAAATTGTCAAAATAATACGTTAAATAAATAAAGAAAGAAATCATTTGTTTGTACTTTCTCTATTTTTTGCATCAGTGGTTTCTATACATCAAAATTATTTATTTTTATACTAATTTTGTTATACATTCAGAGAAATGTCCTCTTGTGTCTGAAGGATGTTTCTTGACACAACTGGAATTTCCTCTCAAATTTATTGTTAAGAGCATTTTTATTTCTGTCAAAAAGAATCTTTTTGCAGTAAACATAATCTTCGTGTGACAAAATTCGCCTAATCTTGCAGCCAAATAAATCGTTTTGTGTAAAAAAAAGATTTTCACGTTGTTCAAAACAAAACAGGCAAGAGATGCTTTTGTTTCAATGCAACTTTTTCTCTGAGTATGATCATTTTCTATAATGATTTTTCTAGAATCGCGAAAAAATAATAAGAATTCATTATAGGATAATCATTATAGGCCTATACTGAATATCCTAGAATATTGTTTTGTGAAGCAAATTACAAGGTACTGTAACAGATTGCATGGAATTGCAAAGGATTGCATGGGATTGCATGAGACTGTATAAGATCGCAGAGAGTGTACACCGGATTGCCTGAGTAATTAAACCCTCAGAATCTGACGTTTGTGAATCTTTATTTGAGAGACAAAAATATGATTGAAGTATTTGAATGTGAATGTCCTTTTTCTTCTTCTACACTTTTTTTTCTTATCAGCATATCTACTACCATACATTACCCACATATATCATATGTGTAATACAATGATAATTTAGGTTTCCGAAATGTGATTCTTTTTCAGACGACCTTTCTTAAATTTCTCTCAATCTTTGAACTGCCTTAGAAAACAGAACGCCCAACTACTATAGATACTTATCAGCACCTGAAATATACCTTGAATCTCAAGCGACTTTCTTATTTTCCCAAAACTGTCTCATAAACTCTCTTTCCACGTATCATTGACTTTTCCATCTAAATTCTAAAGTAGTCATGCCAGATCCGACAAAAGAATTTTGTCCTTCCTACTCATATTCCAAAGAATATTTGATCTCAAATTCCATTAATAAAAGATCATTTGACAGCGGGATCACCGGGGAAGCAAGGAAGAGTGCAGTCGCGTTACGGATGCAACGCAACGAAATCTTGATGATGCTCCTTTTGAAATTTGACACTAACTCGAGCGCGTAGCGACCATAAACTCCGTGGTTTACGCGCTGGAATAATCTCACAGAAATCTGCGTGGTCTGACCGAATTCCCAGATGACAGGGCAGGTAGGTCACATAGGCGCAGCAAAGGATCATCAGAAAATTTGAGGATCAGATGTGTTACGATTAAGGCTATGGGCGGGTCGGCGATCAGATTAATGACATCATAAACCCAATAAAATATCACCGAGATTCTCAACAATACGAGCAAATCCTCGAGGAATCAGGGTCTCTTTTTCCTTTTCCTTTTCTTTTTTCTTTTCCTTCCACGTTCCTCCACTTGTACCTCGACTTCTTTCCTTTTTTTGGCTGATGGATGATGCAAATAACTGTGCCATGCCTGACGCAACCGTCGAAGGATCACAGAAGAGAATCGCCTGTAGCACTTTTCTCAGCAGGTGGGTCGTTCAGTGGCAGGTAGGTACCTAAAAAATATGTGTGCGTGTTGTATATAGAACTAACACTATAAAAATAAGGAGCACCCACGCTGGAAAAAGTCGCTCGCTTTCGAGGATTCCTCTTTTACCCCTGGATTGACGGATCACGAAGACTAATAAAAATGAAAGCGGACCAACCGAGGGTGACTGCTTGCTGAGAACATATTTTGCGAGGGAATTCCGAACTGACTTCTTTCTTTAGCTTTAGCATATAGCTTAGTGACTTAATCCTTCCGAGGAGTATCGTTTCGTGTTTATTTTTCTTTCTTCATGTTTTTATTACTTTCTTGAGCGACGTTTAGGAGCCGTCGTCCCTTTTTTCAAATATGTGTATCAAGCTCAAAGTCAAAAACGTGAGAAAATTTATCCGCGGTAGGATTTTAGGGTAGCTAGTTGCTCTACCTCTACGCCTTGACTTCAAATTATCATTTTTTTAAATTAATTATAATACCCTAAGCTGGGGCTAATAAGCGGGATATCTGGGACAAAGAGGCAAACCATCGATTTGGCATTTCTGAAGGCGATATTTGTTTTTACTAGGTAAGAAATATAGAGGCTCGCAGCTATCGACTATAGAGCTCGGAAAGCGCGAATTTTTCGACCTTTTTCGACTTTTTTCGAAAAATTCAACTTTTTGAAGAAAAATGTGACGAATCAACTTTTTCCCGTTTATCTCAGAAGTTCGCTATACTTAGTTTCAATTTTAATAAAAATGAAACTTTTAAAACTGAAATCCAAAACTAGAAAAAATAACACTATTTTAACTGAGAACATTAAAAATTGAATAATTTTTCAGAAAATGTTTAACTAAAGCGTTTAATATTGAATAATTTCCAATTCCGTAAATCCGTTTCTAAAGTTTGAATTATTTCGCATTGCAAGTCTTAACAGTGGAATATTTTTAAGTCGAAAACGTTTAGAATCGATTAATTTCAAATTCAGTTACAGACTTCACACTCTTTCCCTTATTCTCCCCTTTTCCCATTTTTTAAGAATTCCTCTTTTCCCAATATTTTCATGAAAATCCCCCTTTTTCTCGTTTATTCTTTTTGGTTAAAAATTCGACTATTCAATTGCAAATTTGATTTTGCTCAAATTCAACTATTCTGTTCAAAAGTAATTTTTTTGTTTGTAGAAAATTTAACTGCTATGTTGAACATTCGTCTTTTTGGATAGAAAATGCATCCTTTTGGATTGGAAATTCCTCTCTTTTGGTGGAAAATTAATATTTTTAGTTGAAAATTTATTTAATTTGGTTCAAAATTATCCTTTTTTTAAATTCAATTATATTCTAATGAGTTTGCCTTTTTGGCATGAAAATTCCAGTACTTGGTTAAAAATTCAGCTACTATTTTGATGAAAGCTCATTTCTTTTGATTGAAAGCCCAAATTTTGAGTTTTAAATGCAAATGTTTGGTTCAAAATCAAAATTTTCAATTGAAAATCTAGTATTTGGTTCGAAATTCATCTTTCTGAGTTGAAAAATTCTTCTTTGCGGCCTAAACATTCGTCTGTTTTTGTTTGATGTGTAATCTCTTTTTTCTTTAATTTGACCATTTGGTTAAAAATTTAATTAATTTCTTCAAAAGTCATCTTTTTTGGTCGACAATTCAACTGTTATGTTGAAAATTCATTTTTTTACAAAAACTTCGTTCCTATGGATTAACAATTTATCTTTTATGATGGAAAAGTAATTTTTTTGTGATAATTCATCTTCCTAGGTTGATAATTTACTGTCTTGTTGAAAATTAAACTATCTTCTAAAAAATTCGTCTTTTTTGCTTGAAAATTCGACTATTTAGTTGCAAGTGGAACTATTTGTTGAAACTTCATCTCTTTTGATTGAAAGTTTAACTATGTGGTTTTGAATGCAAAAATTTGTTCAAGAACTATTTTTTTCATTAAAATTTAACTATTTGGTGGAAAATTAATTCTTTTATGTTGAAAATTCAACTTCTGAGGTTGATTATTCAACGGTTTTTAATCAATTCATCTTTTTGGTTTAAAAAATTGAACTATTTGGTTAAAGGTCAAACTTTTTTGTTTGAAAAGTCGACAATTGGGTTAAAAATTCATCTTTGTAGGTTGAAATTTCAACTAATTGGTCAAAACTTCGTTTACCTTAATAAAAAGTCGTCTCTTTAATTTTAGTTGAAAGTTCTCAACTATTTGGTTGTAAATGCAATTGTTTGGTTGAAAATATTTTTTTTTTCAATTTGATTATTTGATTACAAATTCATCTTTTGGGTTTAAAAGTATATAGCTTTCTAGACCATTATACTTTAAACTTCAAAACTCAATTCTTTTTCAAAAATTCGTTTTTGGGTTGAAAATTCGTCTTTTTTGGTTGCAAATTTCACCAGTTTGTTGAAAATATTGCGACTTGAAGTATCGAGAATTTAAAGTGTTTTTATAATAAATTCAAGGTTATATATATCTAAATTTTATATAAAACAATTGATTCTCGTGATATTCCATAATTTTTGTCAAATATAAAGCCTTCATGGTTGACTAATTTCAAATTTAAAGTGTTCAAAATTGATGTGAATTATAAACTTCTTTAAATCGAAAGTAATCTAAGTTGATAATTTTAACAGTTCAGAAAAAAATATTTTAATCTCAGATTCGAAATCGTTCCAGCTATAAGTGATTTTTGTACAAAAATTGCTTCAGCTTAAAAATTTATTTTTATTGTGAAAAGAATATTTAAAAATCAATGTTCAAAAGTTTAATGCCACTTTTTCGGAATTTTCTAAAATAACTTTTTAATGTGTTTTCATTCATTTATCGATAATTTTATTAATTTTTTGAAATGTAGGAATTTTATTAATCATGTTAATCTAAAAATAATTATACCATCTCCTCATAGCAGTCAAATCAGTCACTTCTATTGACTGAAATTCAGTCATTTTAAGTTCCTATTTGATACAGTAATGAACATTGATTAATTCATCTGTTAAAACGACTTTTTTCCAGCAAAAAAAGACAGATTTTTCAGACAAAGCATGATTGATTAATTTAATCAGTCAAATTTTCACTGATTTAAATTTAGAATCCAAACCTACAGGATCAAAAAGCTTCTAGATTGATTCTAGATTTATAACGGTCACGAGTCTTCGAATTAAGCAATTTGGATTTCAAAATATTAGCAAAAAGTAGAATAATGTATTTCGATTTTTATCAAACATAATGCAAATAAATTAAAAAACAAAGGAAAGAAAGACCACATCCTGAGTGTCTCTGCTCGCATGACGCAGCAGCAGCAGAGCATCCTGTCGCTTCTTGATGAGCAAGACGAGAGACGTCGTTTGTCGATTTCAGATACCGATACCCGACCCCAACGACCCGATCTCGGTACGCAAGACACGCGATACATCCTGCAGGTCTGATTGCTCTAAGAATTTGACGCATCCTTCTTTTCCTTTTCCTTGTCGGGGCACGAATTCGTCGATATTCAAGATGGCGCCTCGCCATTTGGACCGATCAATACGTCTGATTAATCGAATAAAAATCGTGCTTCATTTTCGAAATTGATCGATAGATCCTTATGAGGACACAAAGCGGATATATTGCATACCTCATTTTTAAAAAAGAATAAAAAATGGGCCCTTTTTATTCAAGCAGGGGAATTAGTCAAGCAGAAAAGTTTTTTCACAATCTAATCACCTAATATTATATATGTTCTTATCCTTACTATTTACAATCCCTTCAGTTCTTTCGTCCACTCCTCACCCAATCCATCCTTACCTAAAATCGTTACCACATTCTCTGGCCTGCTCCCTTTTATCTTCCATTCCTCTCCTACATCCTTCCCATACATGCTCCCATGTTTCCACTTCCCACCCACACATTCTGCACTGTATGTTTTCTTTCTTTCTCCAATATGTCCCTTCTCTTACTTCTTTTTCCAATCTAAATCTTACTGTTCTGATCCATCCTCATCCGTTTTCTAAATACTTTAGTACTGCTTCCATTTTTATTATCTTATACGATTTGTTATATTTTGATTCCTCAATAATGAGCCGTATTTCTATTAATTATCCTTTCCCGTCTCTTTTCTCTAAATCTTTATAGATTACTCCAATCTGCTCTCCTACATCTCTAGCATTAGAGAACTCCCTTCTTTCTTCCTCTCCGTTTCCCTCCCTCAGCGTCCACCTTATATACCTTCCTTATTACCTCTCAATCTCTTTCCTTACCTTCCATCCCCATATCTCTGCTCCATATTCTAATACCGATAATATATTAAATAAAAGTGGGCTCAGAGGACAATCTTGTCCTTTAAATGAGCATTGCTATCATTCTTCTGTCCTCTTGGCTATTTATTATAATTATAGGTAAGTGTTTAAGAATGGCCCTGTTAGACGAAGAAGGTGTGGATCTCGGGACAGTGGAGGTGACTGGGTTGGCGTTTGCAGATGGTACGGTTGCTATGACAAAGTCAACCGAAGGCTTGCAGAGTAAAAGTTGTATCCTGGGGTTTTTGGGGTCGCTGAACCCGAATCTGAAGTCAAAATTCGAAAATGTAAAATGGCGAACGAAAATACAAAAAACGGCTCAATTTGGATTTACCTTGGTACTTACGGGTTTTTGGGGTCGCTGAACCCGAATCTGAAGTCAAAATTCGAAAATTAAAAATGGCGAACAAAAATACAAAAAATGGCTCAATTTGGATAAACCTTGGTACTCACGGGTTTTTGGGGTCGCTGAATCCGAATCTGAAGGCAAAATTTGAAAATTTTAAATGGCGGACGAAAATACAAGAAACGGCTCGATTTGGATAAATCTTGGTACTTATATGTTATTTAGGTCGCTAATTACGGATCTGAATTAAAAATGGGAAAATTCAAAATGGACAGACTAAACCATACAAAGTAGATCCTACTATTGGCTTCATAGATTTTACTAAACGGAGTAGTAGGATCTACTACACCGTTTGGTAAATTCTACGAAGCCAACAGTAGGATCTACTTTCTATGGTTTAGTCTGTCCATATTTGATAGCGTATAGTAGCATATACTCTTCCAGCTCTCTCCAGTTCTCTCCACTAGTAGATCCTACTACTCCGTGTAGTAAATTCTACGAAGCTAACAGTAGGATCTACTTTGTATGGTTTAGTCTGTCCATTTTGAATTTTTGAATTTTTAATTCAGATTCGTAATTAGCGACCTAAATAACATATAATTACCAAGATTTATCCAGATCGAGCCGTTTTTTGTATTTTCAACCGTCATTTTAAATTTTCAAAGTTTGACTTCAGATTTGGATTTAGTGACCCCACAAACCGTAAGTACCGAGATTTATCTAAATCGAGCAGTTTTTTGTATTTTCGTCCGCCATATTGGATTTAGCTTCCTTCACGTACATGCATTCTTTCATGCAAGCTCCTGTGTTTCTATGGCTTCTTATGTCTTCTTGAATTAGGTTCTCGTTTGTACATTCTAACCATTCTTTACGCGGTCTGCCTGTGGGCGCACTGCCATTTACTTTTCCTTGATACACTTGTTTCGTGAGTCGTTAATCGTTCATTCTATCAACATGCCCGAACCATTTAAAAAAATTTCTTTGATATATGTCAACGAGTGTCTCCTCTGCACCATATTCTTGATAGGTCCAGGTCTCACATCATTTAGGATGATGTTGCACATTGTTCCCACACCCTTTCCTTCTGATACCATAATTTTTGTTTTACTCATGTTAATTTTAAGACCCATGTTCTTCATGCTTGTATTCAGGTTGTTCAACATTCTTTTCAAATCTTCGACTGACTCGCATAACCGGTGAGGTATGTAGTCCCCATCGTATTCAAACATTTCAGCGTTAATATTGTGTTCACCCAGCAGCCTTATTATTTTTTAAGTTCCTAATTATATCCCTAACTTCAGAGGTGCAGACTCCCTCGATTGGGTTTTCTAACGTATATCGTGTTCTATATCGCAGTGCAGTTATTGTGGTGCTCTATAGCTTCACCTCTTGATACTTTCTTAAAAAAGTTTCTCGGAGCGTGTAGTATCCCCTATCCCGTCTGTATCATATAGCATTTAACTCTTGCTTTTTCTCATTTTGAGTAACTCTGTACTTTTACCTCCCTTTATATTGATCAACGCCCATTCATAAAACAGTTTCTTGCTTCCTGCTAAATCGTTTTGCATTTTCTTCTCTTCTTCTGTTTTGATTTTCTCTTTACTTTCCTTGACTAGTAGTTTTACTTTCCTCTTTTTGTTCCTGTAATAATTTTTAAGTCTATTTCTTTCCTCATCGCTAAGGCTGGTGATTTTCAATCTTCTTTTATGTGCTTCCTACTTTTCTTGGGCGGCTGTTTGGATTTCATCATTCCACCACGCATCACCAGACATTCTTCCTATAAACGCAGTACCATACACTTCTGTCGCACTCTCAACAATGGCATATCTGATCATAGTTGATGCCCCGTCTATATCTTAATTGTTTATCAGCGCCTTCCAAGTTGCCTCATCTATACGTTCGTTTATCCTATTTTGAACATCTATTTGAACTTCCCATTTCTGTAAATTCTCAATCTTGATTCGCGTTTATTTTATTTGTTTGGTCCTCTTTCTTCTCCATCTCTGACATAAGTTAATTTTGGAGACTATAAGGTAATGATCAATATTGCATTCAGAACCCCTTATGACTCTTGTATCTTTTACTAGCTCTCTTCAGTGTTTCATCCGCAACAACGAAGTCGATTATACTGTGGCTATCTCTTCTACACCAAATGTACATATGGTTTATTTCATACCTAAGCCAAGTATTTGTTACAAATAAGCCCTTCTCTAAACATAAGCTAATCAATCATTTTCCGTTATCTTTTTTTTATGTATCCCCGAAATTACCTAGCACCCTTTCTGTAACCAGGCGTTGGATGCCGAACAATCCGTTCATATCTTCTAGTAGAATAATTCTTTCACCGTAATCGCAAGTACTTATAGTATCATATAAATGTCCCAGAAGGCGTCTTTTACTTCACTCGGATAACCATCAACTTGTGCGTAGCATGCTATGTTAAATAATCTTCTGATTCCCACTTTCATTTTAACCCATAACAATCTGGGACATACAAATCCTTGATCCCTGAGATTGCTGCCTTGTTCTTTCATTCATAATCAAACCGACCCCTTGACTACCATATGTGATTCACTATCTACTCCTGACCATAATTCAACTTCGCCTTTTAACACCCTATTTTTCATATCTTGAATGTCACATCCCTCTTTCTTTGTTTTAGGTACACATAAAATATCTAGCTTTCTTACGTGTATAGTTTCTTGTAATTCTCTCATCTTGAGGTTATTCACCCCTCTAGCATTCCAAACTCGCAGTCTCCATTCATTGCCTGAAACTTGACCTTTACCTTTACCGAGTGCATGCCTTTCGTCAATCAAAGTTTCAGTCTATTTCGAGGCTATTTCATTGTTTGTATTATTCATTGTTTGAAGTGTACTCCCAACTATCACCTATATGCGAGAAATTTATTTTGGGAGTCGAAATAATGTCCAAATTAAGTAGTGAGTCGTAATAGGGTGAAGTCTGGTTATAACGTAAGTCCCGCCAAACTTTGGTTAATGGAGGGGTAGTGTGGAAATAGAACTTAAACCAAGAGAGTCATAGTTCGTTGTTGTTTTATACTGAGATGTTCGCCAGACTTCAGCAGTGTAGTATTAGATGGAAGTAGTACAAAATAATAATTTCGAGTTAATACGCATTTTTATTTTCTTTGTTTATTTGCTTTGAGGTTATATAAATTTCATTATCCTAGGTTGGTCAAGAAAATTTAAAAAGATGTTTGAAGATTCCAAAAATATTGAGAAATTATATAAAAAACTTCTATAGAAAATTTTTATTTTATTTTAGACGATTTCACAAAACTTTAGAAAAAATTTGGTTAGAAAAATTTAAGAAATTTTATGAACATTCGTAAATGTTTCAAAGTTTTAAAATACTTTTATTCTCTTGAAAATTCCAAAAATCCCGAAATATCTTTTAAACTGCCTCGAATTATTAATAAAATTGTTTTAAAATCATCCGGATGTAGTTTGATAATTTTGTAAATCTTCTGTAATGTTTTAAAATCTGTTTTAAATATTTCCTTTATATTAATTTTTGGAAATAAAGAATCATTTTTAATATTCCCAATAATCTTAGGAAAATTGTTGTATTATATTGAAACCCTTCATAATCTTTAATCAACATTTTATTTCCGAATCTTTAAAAATCCAAATTTTATTTCAAGTTTTTAGAAATTGTTTATTATTTCGAAATTGAAAAATAATATTTTTTCAGATTCTGTTTTGATAATTTTGGAAATCTTTTTGAATTTTTTTAATTCATTTGAAATATTTTCTTAAAATAAATTTTGTAAAATAAAAATTCATTACAAATTTTCCGAGAAATATTATTAAAATTTTTGTATTCTCTTTGAAGCCTTTCAAAATTCTTAAAAAGCTTTTGCATGTTTTGTTTTTGATCTTCGAAAATCTACATTTTGTTTTAAATAAATTTATTTTTGTATCCTTTCAAAACTTTTAAATATCTCCTAAATTTATTTGAATTTTTCTAAAATTTTCTGATCATGCAAAACTGAAAAATGTTGCTGTAAAATTTTCTATATTCTTTTCCGAAATTTTAGTAGATTATGCCAAATTTTTTAAAAATTTTGAAAATATTTTTTTTAAACTAAAGTTTCAAACAAAAAATTGGGTAAGATTTGCCCTGGAATCTTAAGGAAACAATGTCATTCTCTTAAGGGCATGCTGTACGGTGACCACGTGACCAAACCAGTCCTCGGTTATGAAATGTTTTTTTGGTGTTCACCATGTCTAAACGCAATAATATATCGCTCTCAAAATTTGGAATATAGGAAATGAGACAATAAATTGTGTTTGTATATTTAGTTTGAGTTATAATTTTGAAAAAAAATTATCCGAGTAAAAAAGAAATAAGTAAAATTAATTTCAGTTTTTTTTGGTGCTCACTACGTCCACACGGATTGACATATCGTGTTTAAAATTTGAGAGATTAAATAAAAAGCACTGAAGAACGTTTGTATACCTCAATATGTTTATAATTTCAAAGAAATTTTATTTATAAATTGATAAAATAGGTCATAGGATGTATGTAACGCTTGGATTGATGCATTTCAAATTTTTTGATTCGCGTATGTTGATCATTGACACAAATTTCGCACTAAATCGTCCAAACATTCT
>JAABKJ010001735.1:0-29882 GCA_011634705.1 Andricus grossulariae
TATATATATATATATAATTTATCATAATTATATTGTATATATGTATCTTATATAAGCTTTGTAGAAATATTAGGAAAACATCTTTGATAAAATTAGGGAAAATTCCCAAGATATTGCGTAACATTTCCCATTTTCTTTGGGTGTTGTCAATTCCCTTAAAAATTTGGAAAATTCCGGACTTGTTAGGGAATATTTCATAGTTTTTCGGAAATTTCCCTAAAATTAGGGAAAAGTCCCTAAAATTTTTGAGAAAGCCCTCTTTCCCAACGAAATTTGGGAATTGTCCCTAACAATCAATAGGGAAAATTCCAAAAAAATTGTACAGTGTACCACATAAACGAAGACTCATTCGCAGATCATTTGAAACGAAAAAAAAACACACTATTCCGAAAAGAAAGGAAAAAACATTAAGTTTTTCAGTTTCATCAAATTTCGACTTTGAAAGTCAAATTTGCGCCTATATTCTCAATCATATTTGTTTCAATTAATGCCAAATATCCTAAACGAAAAATATTAATCTCAACATTCGTCAATTATGTCATTAATTTCGGAAAATACTAACATCTCATGATTTGGTAAAAAATAATCATGCAAATAGAAATTGTTTAAACAACTATGCAAAGTATGTTTAAAAAATTAATTTTTTTAGATTCATCAACTATATCATTTATTCCAAAAAATAGTAAGTTTTCACAATTTACTGAAAGGAAAATTTTTGTAAACAAATAGTGAAGGTCTTAACAATTTAAAATTAGTTAAAAATACATGAATTTAAAATAAAACTGCTATTTTGCATTTTGGGGCTATTCTTAGGGCTTGACCCCCCCCCCCCCCTAACAAGGCTATTTAAATTTCAGTGTTGCATGAAATTTCAATGAGTCTTTCACTAATCGTAGTGTAAAAAGCTTCACTAACATTTGCATGAAATTTCATGAACTTACTTTTAACAGTGTATTTTTTGTTAAAAATGTCTTCTATATTGGACTTATGTAAATTCTTCTGTTTGCTTGTTAACTGTCCTTGGTTTCATTACAAACTAAACTCTTCTACGTAATCGTGAGAAAGCTTGGGAATTTTTAAACAACTGTATACTATACTTCTGTATGCGAATCGTAAATCACTCGCAATCCATATGTACGAGATTTTATGTGTGTATACATTGTCTTTACAATGTGCATAATTTACTTTAGTCGTGCAAAGCAACACAGCCGTTCTATTTAAAATTTGCCAGTGAAATGAGGACGATTAGGCCTCAGTTTTTTCGTCTTTCATCCTCATTTTACTGGAAAATTGGAATTGAAATGGCTAAAGTAGCATTGCACAACCACCGTAAATTATGCACATTGTGAAGACAATGTATACATGTATAATTTCTGACATATGGATTGCGAGTGATTTAAAATTCGCATCACAGTTGTTTAAAAATTTCCCACCTTTCTCAGTTTACGTAGATGAGTTTAGTTTGTAATGAAACTAAGGGCAGTTAACACACAAACTGAAGAGTTTACTTAAGTCCAATAGAAAAGCAGTTTTTAAAAAATTGTTTTAAATTAGATCAAAATGGGGTTAGCCGAAACGTACAATTACTATTACCATGAAAAAAATGTGAGTGTAATCTGTGAAATACGATTCAATCATATAATCATGAAATAAATAATTTTATAATGAAAAAACAGAAAGTAATTTTATATGTTTGAGTAGCAATACATAAAAAATTTCGTTCATTTCATGATTATGAATTCTTTCAAATTATTTTGTTATTGAATTGACAATAGCTTTGAAATGAATACAAATCTATTTTAAATACTTAAGTTGTGTGGTTTATATCTAAAAATAATATTTTAATCATGTGAGAAAGAAAGAACGTTGTTGGCCGGTCTAGAATTTCTTTACTGCAAGAAAATTCCTGCTATTTTAATAAAATGCATCCAGTAAAGTTGTAAATAAATTTTGAATAAGAACAAATATAAAGTAATATGAACCGGCATTATGCAAAAATGCTTTTTTTTAAGTGTGTCAACTTTTGTTTAAAATGGGAAAAAAATTTAGAGTAAATATGGGGCATTATCATGAATTGTAATAATTTAAATTTATTGAAATGATACATTTTTCAGGGTCTCTGAGAATAAAATTTAATGCAAAATAAGAAACAACTATTAAATTAATGATGATAAATAAAATTTGTACTTTATTTTGCAATATCTGAATTAGCAATGCCAGGCCGAGGTACAGAATTAAATGTAATATGTAGATTAGATATAATAGTGTTGAACATAATGTAGAAAAGTTCGTATTTTCGACAAAATCGAGTGCGAAGCACGAGATACTTGATGAGAATGTGTTCCTGAAAGCCGAAGGAGCTTTAACAAATGAGAATTCACAATCACATAATACTTTTTCTTTTATAAATTTAATAAAACTATCAAAGGCTTTATTATATTTTGAAAAATCTCTTTTTAAATTGATTGCATTAATTTCCTTCCTTTTTAGTTACAAAATCTCTTTGAATTCTATTTTTTTTTGGTTTCTTTGGTTACATCAAAATTTTAAATCATCACAAGCAAAGTCATGCCCATGTTACAGAAGTTGTAGAGGACTTTATAACTAACAATTCTATGTATCAGTCATACCGGTTGGCCATCCCTCACACACACCTACGGTGCCCTGAAAAGTACCCCTAAATCCAAAAATGTCAATTCTACACAAAATCTATATCTTCGAATACTTATTTCTCGTTTTTGTGGCGAAAATTATTATTGTTGGTCTAGTGCAATAATTATAAATATATCAAAGTAATTTTCTATTATTTAATAAAATTCCGTTTATTTGAATAATTGTTTTTTCGCTAAAAGTCGACTTTTTCCTAACAGAACCGTAATCAAGTTTGCCTTTTAATATACTTATACGTTTTCGATACATCAGATTCATTATTTAACAAACCCTTAATCAAAATTAAATTTGTTTAATCAATATTTTTCTAAGAAATTCGGAAATTTTGTCTCTAGTATGCTATAAACATTATAATTAGTGTTTTTTAAAAACACGAATTATTAGTTATTTCCAGTATTCTATCCTGTTGTCTTAGAGAAGCCCAGTTTTTTCCTTATACATTTTTAGTCTCTGTTGCCTTTTTTATATTAACCTTCTTGGTATCTTAGCTTTATTGTTTAACAAAATCCTAATGTTTGAAGAATTTTGTTAAGGAAATTTAGGAATAAATAGTGATTCGTGGTGATAAATACTCAGTTTTGAAGTCTAAACATTTGAATGTTTTTATTCGTGAAGTGTTAAAATAATTACTTATACAGGTAAAACTTCTGAGATAGCATCCAAGCATAACTGTCTCGCAGAACATACTGATAGAAAACGTAACATTTTTACAATTTGAATAAATGCTGAAAATAAATAATAATTAACTGTTTAAAAAATTCATGAATATGCAAAATAAAATGCGTGTTTTCAACAATCACTATTTGTAATATTTATGGCAGAAAGGAGAGGAAATATACAAATTTGCTGGAAAAATTGTGTCTCGACAATATTAATTTTGTTTAACAATCCATTTTTTTCAAACGGAATGATTATCAAGGACAATCATATATTTAGTTTATAATAAAATAGTATGAGCCGCTTCCCCCAACAAAATCGAAATTTGTAACAAAAATAATTCTACAGGATGTGTGTCTTTACAGAATCTAATGCAATTTCCAAATTTAAGAATCTTATACGAATGCACTTTTTATTCGTTATATCTAACGAAACTGAACCCAAAAGGCTTGGAAATAAAGTTCAAGCTTTTTTAACGAATATAAATTTTATCTTAGTTAGCTGAATATTTTGCTTTACATATAGAAATGGTTTTTTAATCGCTTGAGGATAGTAGAACTTTTCAGACAGACCTAAGCTTTCTTGAAAAAAAATAATTCGGGTTCTGAAAATACTATCCGACTCTGCTTGGTATATTTTTATATGAATAATTCTATCATTAAATAAGATTGACAGTTTTTTGACGTAAAAACCCTAAAAATGTCGTAATTACATTTTAATTTCAATAAAACGAATCCAGTATAGTTGTAAATTATTTGTTAGTTAAAAAATATGAAAAATTGACGATTAAGATTGAATAAAAGTTCTGGTGACTTTAATTTAGAATGGGAAAAACGTTAAATAAATGTTCCTTAATAAAATTCATAATAAATAGTATTTGATATTGGAATTGGTTTTAAAAATGTCACCGCAATATGCAATGTGCATTTTATCATGTAGAAAACAAATCTATAATGAAACAGTCAATTTAAAGTGTTATCAGGAGGAAGTAATTTTTGTATGACTTTATTTAAATTGGAATTTCGGAGTCATCAAAGTGCCATCTAATGGTGTGTAATTAGAAAGTGATTGTCCATTCCAAAGTTAAGATCCAAAGTGCGTTATGCACGCATGTGACGTAAGCCCTATCCCAGGGTATCGAAAATGCCACATATTTTATTTTAGCTGTTAATATTTCTAAACGCTTTTTTTAAAAGTGTTTAACAGAAAAATACAAAAACTATCTACAAATTTCTAACGTTTTAAAATAAATATTTGTTTATTGAAGTAAGACCTAAACGAAAGATAACGCAGCAGAAGTAAGCCTAGCTTTTTTCTGTGTGTTATTGGACATTCATATGCATATTTTTAAATTGTTTCGTAAATGAATAATTATTCTTTGTGGTAAAAGGCCATGAATAACGTTGATTTTTTATGGTTAATACAAACTTTTACATAGTATCGCTAATAATCAAATCGAAGAAAATAAATAAGTAAGACACATCGATATTTAAAATAGCTCTCGTTATTAATGACAAAATTATTCCTAAATTACATTGAATCTCGTAGATATTATTTTGTCTTTTTGGAATCCAGGTAGGTTTTCTTATAAAATTTGTAAAATAAGTAAAAGTTTATAAGTACATTTGGGGTCATAACAATGATTGGGAATTTTGGAACAGGGCAGAATGGACTTACAGCGACGAAAGCATGTAACAACAAAAAGACGAATTGCACCTGAAAAAAAAAGAAAATGTTTTGATTAAAAATTTAAAGTTGAAGAAAATCCGTAGATTTCACTTTGGTATATTTCACTACGCAGTCGAAATCTTCATAAATAATAAGATGGGTCAAAAATAAAAATTCTGGAATCCGAAATCAGTACGTATTGGGATCGTAAAAATGTAAAATTCATTTGGAACCGATAGATATATCGCTTGCTTACACGCGCTCGACCAAAGTTTTAACAAAATTTCTTATTTGCAGAGTTTTTAGATTTTCTTCAGTTTAAATTATTTTACATTCTCGGGGGTCAAAAAGAGGTCTTTTCATTGTATGTAAATAGAAGAATTTTTTCTGATACTTGAAAAACTATCCAGTGACAAAGCGGAAAAAATCACAAGGCTCAAGTATTATTTTTGTGCATTTTTGTCACTCTTTTTGAACTCAGAGAATGTAAAAAATTGAAACTCAAGAAAATAAAAAAACTCTGCAAATGAGAAATGTTCCAAATACTTTTTTCAGGGTGCTGATAATCAATAATCAATAAATGAATAAACAAACAAGTGGTCATCCAAAAATTATGTATGGTGTTTTTCTGAAATTTCCTCCCACCCTCTCTACCTCCCATGTAAGATACCGTGAGTTTTGTATCGACCCCCCCCCCCCACGTTAAAAAATATCTCATAATTTATTCAGGGCATAAAATGTCTTTCTGGATTGAAATTTTAACAATTTGATTAAATTTTTTTTTTTCAGTACGAAAATTCATCTCGTTTTGTAGAAATTTCTTCTTTTTTGGTTAAAAATGCAATTTCTGGTTAAAAAATAATCTGTTTGGGTGTTAAATTGACGATTTTGTTAGATATCTAGCTATTGTGTTGAAAATTCGTTATTTTCGGTAGAAAATTAATTTTTTGTACTTAAAAGTTATCAATTCCATTTTTGGTTGCAAATATATCTTTTTCAGTTGAAAATTTAATTATTTGGTTGAGAATTCATAAATTTTGACAAAAAGTTGTCTTTTTCAGTAGAACATTATTCCTCTTGGTTAAATATTCAACCATTTGGTTGAAAATTGATTTATTCTGTGAGAAATTTGTTTTTTTTTTGTAGAAAGTCAATTTTTTGTTAAAAAAGCAACTGTTTGGCTGAAAATGATCTATTTTGTTAGTTTTTGAATATTTTGTTGATCATTCGTCTTTTTCGCTAAAATTAATTATTTTTAATTTTAAATTCAAATGTTTTTCTGTTGAAAATTTATTTTTTTAAGTTGAAACTTCAACACCTTCTTTGAAATTGGAACTACTTTCTTCAATTTTTTTTTTCTTTTTGTAAAAGATTCAACACTTTTTTCCTGTGTTCAAAATTAATTTTTGAACTAAAAATGTAACTGTTTGGTTAAAAATTAACTCTTCTTTTGAAATTTTATATTTTTGCATTGAAAATTTAACTTTTTAGTATAGAAACTTCGTCTTTCGGTCTTGAAAATTCAATAGGTTGGTAGAAAATTCAACGCTTTTGTAGAAATTTTGTTCCTTAAATTGAAAATCAATTTTTTTGTTACTGCAAATTTGACTATCCCATTTTTGTTTAAAAATTGACCTTTTTGGTTTCAACATTCAACTATTTGGTCAGAAATTTATGTATTTTTTCAAAAGTCGTCGTTTTTAGTAGAAAATTAATCTTTTAGGTGATAATTCATCTGTTTAGTTAAAAATTCATTCTTTTGTTCCAAAATTCAACTGTTTAGTAGAAAGTTCGTTTTTTTAACTTGAAAATCTAAAATTTCAGATAAAATTTTTTTCTTTATTGTTTAAAAAATCTTTTTTGCTTAAGGAGTCAACTATTTTGTTAGAAATTCGTCTTTTTTGTGTAATTAAACTGTATGACATTTTCTGTAGAGAATTAATCTTTTTTGGTTGAAAATTCGACTATTTATTTCGAAGTTGAACTTTTTTGTTAATTTATAAGAAGCAATAAGATTCTACGAAATTCTCCTCTCCCCAAATTGTTTAATGTTATTTTTGGTTGACCCTTAATAAATTCACGAAAAAATCTAGTCAGATATAATTAAAATTAATTACAATTAAAGTTTTGAAAAATACGTGAAAAATATCAATTTCTGTTGTAAAATGCTAACATAATTTTAAATTGCTTCAAAAATTGTTAACCTTTAAAATGTTATGAGTTTTATTACAAAATGCACATTTCCAATAAAAAACGCTGAAATAGCTTAAAAGCAAAAGTTATTCTAAAAATTAGTATCTTTGGAATCTAATAATTTTTTATCAGTAATACCAATTGCCAGTAAGAATGACGTATATAACCTAAAATTATCCAAAAATTTTAATTTTATTTGAAATTAAATGATTTTTATTGAACAAAAAAACATTCCTGACATAAAATAACATAACCTAAATTGTTAGAAATAGGGAATCTTTTTTTTGACTGACTTTATGATTTTACATTAAAATTCTTTTTAAAAAAATTTAATTTTCACCGGAAAGTACTAACATAAATCATATATTTTCAATAATTTATTACATAATTTGAAAGTTTTTATTTAACCGCGCAACTGTACTAAAAAGCACGAATGTTTCTCAATTCGCATAAGTTTTTCTATGATTTTTTTTTGATTGAAAAGGATTATTTACGGATTCAATTAAAACAATTTTAATTGCTATAAAACAACTTCGTGTTGTTTTATCAGGTTTCAACAACAATGATTATGAGATTTTTGAGATATATAGTTATACACCTTTTTGAGATAAGAAAGCGATTCAAATGTATTAAAACATTTGAAATGTTCATACCGCCGTACACCACCAATTTCGAATTCCAGAAGTTTTAATTTTCGAACGCCACAGAAAAAATTGAAGGTACGAAATGTGAAAATAATAAAATCGGTCAAGTAGGGTAAACGCGAAGAGGCTACAGTAAACTGAGGTAAACATTCCGCGGAAAGTTTACCGTAGTTTGGTGTGATCAGCTGACTATTACCCTGTTTGAACGATTACCTCCAACGTTGGTACCCCCAGTTTTTTCTATGCCCAACCTATTAAATAATTTTCAATAGGACATTTCAAAATTTTGTTTACCATTTGTATTATAGTTACGTAGCGCTTGAAGTGATGAACCTCCTTTTTGATTCCTTCTATGCTGCTCAAAAAATAGTAACCGTACATTATTACATGAACTGTACTATTCAGTGCAGGATAAAAAACTGCCATTCCTCCAGCATAATATCTAGTAAATATCAAGCTAAGTACTACTGTACTTATGTGATGATAGACATGTAAAAATGAAATTTGGTTGTTCTTCTTTCGGAGGACAAACACGCCTGTTTCAATGAGGTCAACTATTTTCAATAATGTGACGTTATAACAAGCCCTTGCTACCTAAAAATTGAATTTCAGTTAATTATTTTAATGAATTACCTAAATAGAAAATTTGTTTATGAGGGCTGCCACACAGTCACTCAAGACACTTCAAGTCACTTTTTTCTAGACTCTGTTTAGTCACTTTGTCAAGAAAAAGTGACAATAGTTACTTTTTAAATTAAAATGTCACTTTATACACTTTAATCCATCTTATTTCAGATTTTACTTTAAAAAAAGGAAATTTATTTAATCTATGTGCGTCTCTTGAAATTACAAATTGCTATTTATGTTCCTCTCTGAATGGGAAAACGCTGTTTCTATTTAAATATATTCGACTCGATTGACCTAATGTTGGCGATTCTGAATTAAACTTACAAAAACGTATTTTTCTTCTTATGGGAAACACATGTAAAACTTCATGGGGCTTGCGGAACCTTTGAATATAATTTATTAAAAAAAAAACGTATTAATTTTTTGTAGATTCGAACAAATTTCGGGGCAATATTAACAATCACTGCTGACTTCGAACCACGATATTTCGGTGAAAAAAAGAGATAGAGCATTTTTTTTTAAACAGCTGGAAATCTTATGAAATTGCACGTGTAGTGATGTCCAACAAATATTTTTTTGACCTTCTGAAAATAATACAGTACGTGAGAAGCTTAAAAACAAAATTGAAGATTATCTCAAATTTTCTACCTCAAATTCAACTTTTAGCACGACCTTGTGAAATTTTTTCAAAAACCTCCAAATTATACGACATCGAGCCTGGAATTTTATCTTTGATTTAAGCGAAGAAAACTTTAAAAATCTTCATGGGTACCCGAGATATGATTAAAAATGTTCAATCGTGTCTGATCTCAATTGTAAGTAATTGTGTCAATTGTGAGTAATTGAGCTCAGATATAATTGAACATTTTTAATCATATCTCGGGTACCCATGAAGATTATTTAGGTTTTCTTGGCGCAAATTGAAGATGAGGTTTCAGGCTCGATGTTGTATAATTTGCAAGTTTTTAAAAAAATTCTCCGAAGTCGTGCTAGAAGTTGAAGTTCAGGTAGAAAATTTGAGAAAATCTTCAATTTTGTTTTTAAACTTCTCACGTGCTGTATTATTTTCAGAATGTCAACAAAATATTTGTTGGGCATCACTAGACGTGGAATTTCATAAGCTTTTCAAATGTTTAAAAAAAAGCCCTATCTCTTTTTTTCACCGAAATATCGTGGTTCGAAGTCAGCAGTGATTTTTACTAGCGCTCACACGAGTCGTGCGCACAATTTCCGACGGTAGTGTATACTTTTTGGACAGATTAGGGTGATCCAAAAATGCATTGGAAATTTTTGTTATCGAATTTTCACGCATATTGCCCCGAAATTTGTTCAAATCTATAAAAAATGAATACTTTTTCAAAAATAAATTATATTCGAAGGTTCCGCAAGCCCCATGAAGTTTGACCTGTGTTTCCCATAAGAAGAAAAATACGTTTTTGTAAGTTTAATTCAGAATCGCCAACATCAGGTGAATCGAATTGAAGCACAATATTTCTCTTCACAATTAGCTATAGAATGCAAATGAATAATTTGTTTTGAAATATAACCCTCATGAGTCTGTTTTATAGGGTCCCAAAAAAAAACCCACAAGTCAAAAATTGGGTTTTGCAAGTTTTTGGCGCTAAATATGATTCTTTCGTGGTTTTTAAAATACAAATTGTTTCTCATATATAAAAAACTATTTTCTACTGATAATTAGATGTTCACATATATTGATCAAACAATTTATTATTGTTTTTAGCAACTTTCTCTGAGAATAATGCTAGAAAGCTGCAGTTTTTTTCTAAAATTTTCCACTTTTTGTCCACTTTTCGACCAGAGTAAGGTTATAATCAATTCAAGTTAACGAACACAAATGTTTCAACAATTTATTTCCATGAAATTATATTCTCTTTGAATAATGTTAGAAAGTTGCAGTTTAAAAAAAAATTGTTTTATCTTTGTCCACTTTTCACTTATTGAGGTAATAATTAATGCAAATTAATAAACAGAAAACAATTTATTATGTTTATAACTATCTTCTCTTTGATTATTGCTAGAAAGTTGCGGCCTTTTATGAAATTTTTAACTTTGCTTCGGCTTTGTAGCTATGAACAAATAATAAGTAAACAATAGAAAGAATCATTTTTCAAACATTTTATTTCTTTTTTGTGAATATATATGTTTCTGGGATAAAACATATATTTGAAATATTCTTCAAATTTTCCTTGATTTAGTTACTGAGAGAGTTTTTGTTTAAATTAATATAAATAGTTATTATTTATTTCTACCGAAGACGTCAAAGAAAGGCTGACAATATTAAAAAAAATCCCACAACTTTCTAGCATTACCCTAAGAGAAAATAGTCATGAACAATAATAAATTGTTAAAAACTTATGTTTTTCAACTTGCATTGAGTGCACGAAAAGTTAAAAATTGTAGAAAAAGTCGTAGCTATGGAGAATTTATATAATAGAAGATAGTTATAAACAATAATAATTTGTTTGAAAATTTATTTTTGTTAAATTACATTAAATATTACCTCGCTCTCAGTGAAAAGATGACAAAAAGTCGAAAAATTCAATAAACAAGAATAATTTGTTTAAACAATTATGTTTGTTAAATTGCATCGATTTTGAACTCGCTCTGAGTGAAAAGTTGACTAGAAGTTGAATATTAAGAAAAAACGCAGCTTTCTAGCATTATTCAATAAGAATATTAAAAAAATAATAATAAATTGTTGAGACAATTATGCTTGTTAACTTGAACTAATTATCACCTTACTCTAACTGAAAAGTGGACCAAAGTGGAAAATGTTAGAAAAAACTGCAATTTTGTAACATTATTTCAAGAGAATATTATTGTAAATAATAATAAAGTTTTCAAACAATTATTTCGATTTTGTTAATAACTTCAAACCAGTATTAAATGAAAAATATTTTTTTGAATTTCATTTATTTAAAAGCCTTTAGATCATAATAGCCCATTTCAAATTTTATTTTTATCAATTACAAGCTTCAATATATCCTTAAATATTGGAAAATGAACTCAAGTGGATTTATTACGTTTTGTTCGCTCACTCCTTAAATAATAGAAACCAATAAGAAAATCAACTATTTTTGGTTGGCAGTCAATTCTTTTTTGTTGAAAGTCTTCTATTTTTGGTTCAGAATTAATCTTCTTTTGGGTAAAATTCTTATTGTTTGGTTGAAAATTTAATCTTTTTAATGAAAATCTATTTGGTTACCGTTTTTGTTTGATAATAATTCATCTTTCTTGGTTTAAAATGAAATTTTGTTGAAAATTTATCTTTTCGGGATTAAAAGTCAATTTTTTTTTAAAACATCAGATTTCTTAGCTAGAAAATGCCTCTATTTTGATTAAAAATGCAACTATTACATTGAAAATGTAGCTGTCTTGGCTGAATCTCACCTTTTCTGTTGGAAATTGATTTTTTGTGGGTTCAAAAGACAAAGATTTTTGAAAAAAATTCGATTTTTAGCTTAAAAGCTCAACCTTTTTGATCAAAATTTATATCTTTCGGTAGAAAATTTCATCTTTTTTGGTTAAAAATTAAGCTTTATGTTCGAAGATTCAACTACTTGGTTGAAAATTGAACAACTTTGATAAAAACGAATGTTTTTGGTTGAAGGTGCATCATTTGAAATAAAAATTAATCTTTTTGTTTGAAAATTAATGGTTTTAACTGAAAATTTAACCATGACTTTTTGGTTAAAAATGCATCTTTTTCAGTAGAAAATTCAATTATTTGATTGAGAATTAATGTATTTGCCCGAAAATTTGTGTTTTTCAGTAGAAAATTAATCTTTTTGGTTGAAAATTTATCTTTCTGGTTAAAAATTCACCTATTTTGTTGAAATTGCAATTATTTTACTTGGAAGTTTAGGAATTGAAAGTGTTTTCATATTGAATTCAATATGGTACCCACATTAATATTATTCAAAAGAATTGATTTCGCTATTATTGCCCTATTTTCATGAAAAATCACTTTATTTACTCAGTTTTGAGAGCATTTTAGGCTGTGCAGTCTGGAATATTGAAATATAAATTATTTAAATTTATAATTTTCTGGTTTGCTAGTTTCTGTTGTAAAGTATCGAAATATAAATGTGGCATTTAATTATCAATAGTTATTTTATTTAAATTTTATTCAGAAAAAAGATCTTCTCCCTTCACTCAGGTTAGAGCACCTGGCCGGAAATCAGTTGACCTGGAGTTCGAATCCCAGCGGAGTGAAAGGAGAAGATCTTTTTTCTGAATGGAATTAAATAAAAAAATGTTTATTTTCCATCTTGTTTGAAATGACGTTAAAATATTTTCTGTATAGGAGATTATAACTTTGGTCGATATTGTAGATTTCTATTTTTTGTGTGCATTTCTCTTCTCGATTCGTTACCTTCTGCGATGATAATACCGATTTCTATTATCAACCGTTAGTTCTTGGTTCTCACCTTGGTTCTCACCCCCGAATTCAGCAATAGAATTTCATCTAATGTTATGAATGCAACCCGATAAATTAAATGTGTAATCGAATAGAAATTTTTGAGTAGATAAGTGTTTGTATTGTCATACCAGGCCTCTTTTTAGGTAAAGAGTTTTGAACTTAAATTAGTCACTTTTTTCAAGTAAATTAGTCTGTGGCAGCCCTGATTATTATTTATGTTATTGTATTGTAGTATGATGACGTACTCTTACTGCATCGGGATTCCAGGAGTAATCACCTGTATCACATCGTAACGCTGTTGCGTCGGGATAAACTGCTAAAATTTCGTATACTATGTAAGCATTTGCAAAGACTTGAAAAATGTTGTAGAGTCGGATAAAAGTCTTCAATTCGTATGCTGGCCTATTCTTCATGAACCGTGGACCAAGTTGAAATACAAAATAGACATAAATGAATACTATAAAAAAAGTGGGCCATATACTTCCCAGTAAAGGCCAATCCGTTACACGAGGATCTGAAGAAAAAGATAATTTGTTAATTCCAAAATTTAATGTTTCCATCTGTAATTTTTTGAAGAAAAAAAAGCGATACATGTGTCACAGTTGGATTTTGAAACGTTAATTATTATACGAAATTGAATTATGAACAATTAGTTCTTCTTTTTGAGGCTGTCAAAAATCTTTAGTGATTAAAGTTTTTGCTGAAGCATCAACTTATAAAAAATGTTCATATTGAAAAGCTGATTATTTTAGGATATTATATGAGCGAAAATAAAAAAAATGACAATATCATGTCCCTGGAATATGATACGCTTGTGTTTGCAGGAATAAATTTCTTAACTGGTAACGTGTCCCTGATTACTTTTTTTTCAAATTCATGCTGTTATATCTTTTAAAAGAAAGATAAAGATCAGAATTTTGTCAGAATTAATTGCAGAATTACAAAATAAAGCTTTCTCTTATCCAGTTATACATAGTTTCAAAGTTATAATCACTTTTTAAATGTCCTCGAGTTTTTATGTCGTCCGGTGACAAAGCAATTTATATTAATTGACTAATAATTGAAGATTATTGAACATACTTAGCGAAGTGAAAATTTAGTTAATTGAAAGTGTCTTAATTTTACCAAAATATCCGATTTAGAAAGTAACACGGTTTTATTATTAGAAGCATCATATTTTGGAGGTGGCTTTAAGAAGAAAATATTAATAAAAGGATTTAATTCTTTGCTGTAAAACAGTTTACTGATAGGTTAATTTAAACTAAAAAATAACAAAAGTTATTTGCAGCAAATAGCACGTCTAGTCTTGGTAGAGTTCAACTCAAAAAATGTTTGCACATCCAATTTTTCTTTTACACGTATTGCGGGGATGGCCTTTGGTTATTTTAAGCCAAGAAAGAAAAAATCGGGATATACTTACGAAAAGCACACTCATGATACTTGGCCTAGGGGTTCCTTTCAGACCCTTGTTGAACGCACTAAAAAGATTTTTGGCGCAGATCAATATAAATTAAGTTATTAATAATTTTGATTTTTTTTCAAAATCTCGAAAAAATATTGATTTTTGGGAAAAAATGTTGTTCACAAAAGTTTTAGATCTCGTCAAAACACATATTTTTTATGTGCATACTTTTTTCTAAAATTAATATTTTTCGAGGAAAATGACAAAAATGAATTTTTAGATTTTTTGTTGGAAAAGGGGTTCGGCGTGAGTGGGTGGAGAGGGTGTGGTTCACATCGAATATGAATTTCAGGAAAAAAGTATGAATATAAAAAATATGTGTTCCGACGAGGTCTACAACTTTTGTAACTAAAGCTTTTTTCCAAAATCAATACTTTTCGATATTTTGAAAATTAACTGATTTAAAAGAAAAAAGGGCGTTGGAAAAGGGGTCGGTATGTGTGATGGGAGGGGGTGTGGTCCATTTAAAATGCACAAGATTAGGACGCATGTTTTTTTTGCCATTGGAAAAAGGGGGTCGGCGTGAGTGGATGTGAAGCGCACCCTCTCCATTCACTCACGCCGAACCCCTTTTCCAACAAAAAATCTAAAAATCCATTTTTGTCATTTTTCTCGAAAAATATTAATTTTAGAAAAGAAGTATACATATAAAAAATATGTGTTTTGACGAGATCTACAACTTTTGTGAATAATATTTTTGTCCAAAAATCAATATTTTTTCGAGATTTTGAAAAAAAAGTAAAAATGATTAATAATTTAATTCATATTGATCTGCGCCAATAATCATTTTAGTGCTTTCAACTAGAGTCGAAAAGGAAACCCTAGGCCAAGTATCAAGTCAATATTCTTGGGTGACCTTTTCGGAAGTACACCCAAAAATCGCCCTAAACGTTTTTGAGAAAAAAGAAATTTTTAATTTTTAACGACAAAAAATCACATGTTTCTCGAAAACGATACACAATGTGAGTAGCTGCGCATAATACATTTTTTTTTCTGAAATCTATAAAAATATACTTTGTATACTGTGTATTTTAACAAATTAAAAAAAAAGTGAAAAAATCGACTAAAAGAGAATTTAGTTTAACGAACTCCAACATTTTTTTTAAACGTTTGTTTTTGGTTCAGTAACATATAATTTTTTACGTTGAAAAATATCAGTTTGTCGAAAAGGACGTCAAGAATAGAAAGCATTTCATAGTTTCAATTTTTTTCTCTCCCTGAAATCTACAAAAAATATATCCTTACCGGATTTTTATCTTGTGTATTTGAACAAATTTTTCCAAAAAATAAAAAAAGTCGATAAAAATCCACTAAAATATAGCATTCAGTTTAACAAACTTCAAAATTTAATTTTTTTTAAGTTTGTTTTCAATTCAGTAACAATGTTAAATGTAATGCTATTCCAGTCTATTTTAATTGGCTTTTTATTTATTTTTTAAATTATTTCAAATACACTATAGATAAACGCCTGGTTAGGGTATACTTTTCTAGACTTCAGCAAGTAGAACAATTTTGAATTATAAACTACTGTAATACTTTTCGTCGTTTTTGAGAAAAGCGAGATTCTTAATCGTTAGAAATGACGTTTTTTCAATTTTAGAAATAAAAATACATTTTTCTTCACTTCGAAGATAATGAACCTTAATGTTCTTATGGGCCATGTTCTTTACATTGTTATTAAATTAAAAACAAACATTTCAAAAAAATGGTGAAGTTTGTCAAAACACATGTTAGTTTAGTCCATTTTCATCGATTTATACTATTTTGTTGTTGAAAAATTAGTTAAAATACACAAAAGAAACAATCAGTAAGAGTATATTTTACTTTCTTTCACATAAGAGAAACTGAATGTGCAGCTCGTCGACTTTTGGTTGGTACTTAATCGAGGATAGCCGAAAAAAAGGAAAATAATTATTTTATATATATAATATATAATTATTTATTTATTATATTATTATTATCGATGATAATCGATATTCCCCTTATTTTTGATTTTTAAAATTAGTTTAAATCTGTTCAAATCTATTAAAATCCGTTCAAATCCTGTTAAAATCCCATCAAATCTTTAACAATATGCTAAAACCCTATTAGTTCTATAAAATCGTTTCATATCTTCCAAAATTCTAAAACATTATATTAAACTGTATGAAAATAGCTTTAAATACCTTAAAATCATTTAATCTATTGAAATTTCTTGGAACCTTTAAAAATATCCTAAAATCTTTTGAAATTTCTCCAAGTTATCAAAATCTATTGAAAACTCCATAAAATCTTTTTAAAAATCCTAAGATATTTGAAATCCTTTGAAATCTTTTCGATTTATTGAAATATATTGTAAATTCTTTGGAATCTTTAAAAATGCCCTAAAATGTTTCAAATCCTTTGAAATCGCTCAATTGATTTAAATCTGTTAAAAATTCCTGGGAATCTTTTGGAAGTCCTAAAATTTTATAAATCGTATCATGAGAAATCCTTCAAAATCTTCCAAACTTCAAGGAAATTCTTTAAAACAACATGGAGTTTTTTAAATCCTGTGAAATTCCTTAATTATTGGAAAATCTCTTTGAATATCTGAAACCCTACAAAAAGCCCTAATTCTTGTAAAATTTTTTGAACTTTATATTATGAAGTGTTTAAAAAATTTGATATGTATCGAATTTCCATAAAATTCTTTGACATTTTGTGAAGCCCTTTGAAGAAATTAAAAATATCTTAAAACCTTTCAATTCCTACGAAATCCCTTAAAAATCCTTATAAATGTTGGAGAATTCTTTGCAATCCTATTCAATTTTTTTTAAATTTCTTAAAATCCCTTCAAATCTTTGAAACAATATTTAACCTCGGTTCGCTTCTGAAAATATTATTCAAAAACTAAGGACGCGAAGAAATCAACAATATCAGAATTTTATTCTGGCAAATATGTGCTTAATGCATTATATCATAAAGAATAATGACATTTTCATATTTTATAAGCCTCGAGAATAGATGTGATTGATCTTTTGACTTATAAAATACTGTAAAAGGGTTTATATCAAAAGATTCTCATTATATACAAAAAATTATAATTACAAAATAAGAGCGTATTTCTTCATCTCGCAAGTAATTATTTTCACACTTATTGTAATTAATATGAATAGAAAAAAAATTATGTTCGTCTGAAATACTTTCTTTTTTTTTAATTCAAAATCGAATAATTTCGTGTTAAGGGGATGAAAGATGTGGAAAGTTACGTAATTGCCGCCGTCCTGTTTTCAACAAAACCTTTTATAAAAATTCGATAATTTCAGGAGATAAAAGTCATCGTTTCTCCTAATCTCAAATTAACGTCATTTTGCATTCAATCAAATTGTCATTTTTTGGTCAAAGTTTCGCATTTCCAGAACTAAAAATTTTTGGTAATTTCGCTGACTAATCAGCTACATGTATTTCACTGATTGCAATTAGCGTATATGCGCGTTTCTACGAAAAAGTAAAAGGATACTTTACTGTAAAAACTTTCTGTTCGAACTTTCCATGGAATGTATTGACATTTATTTTCGAGACGTAAGGTAACGTTCCAATATATGATCTTGTAGTTTTTAAATTCTTTTATTGTAATATTGAATTTAATGCAATGTTGGTGAAGAAAGTTAAAAAAAATCGAAATTCGTAGGCACGGAGTATCGAACCCTAATCGGCAAGCTTTAAGTGGAGTGTGTTATAATATCGTTATTGTAAAGTGAAATTTTATTACTTGTATGTAAATGGTGAGTATTCTTTGAAACAGCAATCTCGCCTTACACTCGTATAGTAAAAGTGCAGTAAAATGCAAAAAAATGTTAACAGTTTAGCGCATAATAACTTAGAAAATGTCAGTAAAGTCCAAAATTATTTTCTATGTATTTATGAAATTGATATTACTTTCTGCGTTATTGACTGGACGAACCTCATTGACTGGACATGCGGTTCTTTGCTCTTTGATTTAATCGACTTTTGTCGGTGTTTTTTTTGAGTTTTAACAAAAATGAAACACCGGAGAATAAGAATGTAGCTATTCTCATGTTACGATTGTACACTTACAGTATTATCATTTTAAGAAAGAAAAATCATTCCGAGAACATAACAAATGAGCTTCTTTGGCAACATTGTTTAGAAAATATATAAATAATTATGAGTCATTTGATCTTCTAAAGCGAAAAAGAATGTTCAAAAATGTCATTCCTCAAAATTTGCGCTATGAGAAGTATCACCATGCAAAGAATTCAATTTTTAACGCGTGTATTTTTGGAATTCGGTTCAACCATTATACATTATATATTTTCGTAAAGGTTTCTGTAAGTATTGTAAGCTTTCGTTTCTAATTCATTAAATCTGTCTGTAAATTTTCATGTAGTACAACTTGAATTTGATTTGTAAGATTATCCATATCAAAACATGGTGAAAAAATTACACTTCAGATTAGAGAGTAACAACACTTGTTTCTTTTGATGTTTAAAGAGGCATGTACTGCAAGTTCTTAACGTTAGAATGAATGAAATTCCGTATTGATTGCTTTTTAATCATAGAAAATCACTTTCTCTTTTCTTCACTGAAAAATAATTTATTTTAGGATCGCATATAAGGATTCCTCAAATTTAAATTAAAATATAAGCTGATAAATCAATAAAATTTCACTGATAAGCAGTTACATTTCGCTGACTCGGAAGCTGATTGCGATCAGTGGTATACAACTTTGTCGCTGATTCAGATTTAGAGAGCAATACCATTTTTTTTCTTTGAATATTTAATAAGGCATGACTTTAAATTTCTAAACGTTCGAATAAACAACGTTTTTTATTAATTGCTTTTATATACAACAAATCACTATTTTTTCTATTGAAAAATAACGTATTTCAGAATCAGATGATTAAATGGTACTTCATAGTTTACACTCACCCGCCAATTCATGATAGTAGTAATTGTACATTTCGGCTAATCCCATTTTGATTTAATGCAACACTATTTTTGTAAAAAATGCTTTTCTATTGATCATAAGTAAATTCTTTCGTTCGCGTTTTGACTGTCCTTGATTTCGTTACAGACTAAACTTATATCCGTAGACGTGAGAAAGGTTGGTAATTCTTAACGACGTGTCTAATCGGTCAGCTTTTCCGATGATTAGCCCGCGGACAATTCCCTTCTGCCCCTGGGCATGTAAGACATTTTTTGTCTAGGGGAAATCAGCACGAGGTGGATAGAAAATATTTTTATGTCGTAAAATTGATAAATGATGAACAAGTGGAGAAAGAATTATGTACCAAATTAAATCTGAAACATTCATTTCAAAGATTTCAGTGCCATCAAATAAATTATACCAGCGATTTATCCTATATTTTATACTTTTTTAACGCACGTTACAATTTTATTCAGTTGATACTCTTCTGGTACGAAGTGAATATTTACATTTTAAGCCTTTCAGATCCCTTATCGTAAGACATTGTTTATGGATTCATGAAACAGTGTTCCAAAACTTTGATTAAAAACATTTTTTCTTTTATACAGTGATTATTTTCCCATATATCATAACAATTATACGAGCTGACAACTAAGAGAATTAATCATCAGACAGTATTGAAGCCAAGAGTCTGAAAAATCGAAGTAAACAGTGAAAGAATAGTGAAAGCAATGTTATTCCCTAAAAAATGACAATCTGTATAGCGAGTAAGTGGTCAGAAGGCTAGCTGTAAAATTCATTTTTGATATTGCTACTTTGCAAAAAATACTGCAAAACATTTGCTTTGAAACTCAATCACTTTTTCCTAGTATTCAGTTCGTACTCGTACCCACCTCGTGCTCGTTTCCGCTGTACATTGTCTGCAATGTGCATAATTTGCACGTGTATCTCTACAATATTTATACCAATGAGCTACTCAGCCGTTTCAATTGGAACTTCGCACAGACCTTTTAAAATTATAGGTCATACCATCAAAAACTATAATGTCGTGATTGTGAATTCTCTTTTATTAAAGCTCTTTCAGCTTCGATGAATACCGTATCATTTTTGTGTATTCTGTTTTTGAACAAGATAATGAAGTCACTGAAATCACTTGAAGTCAATGTACACTCCATCGGTCAAGTTGTGAACCCCTCGGGTTCCCACCTGTGATCTTATATTTGCACCTCTCGAGACTGATCTTTCTGATGAGTCTTATTTGAATACCGGAAATTAGCCCTGCAAAGATACTTTTTCTTTAAAGTGTGTACCTCGGTCCAGGATTGCTTATTCAGATATTGCGAAATAAAGTACACATTTTTTTTCTTGATTATTTTATTATTCGTTTCTTATTTTGCATGAAGCTTTCATCGCAGCTACCTGAAGAAATGTATAATTTCAATAAATTCATATTATTTTAATCAAAGGCGAAAAAGTTAAATAATTTTTTTTCCTCCTGTAAAACTCGGAAAATGGAATTGACACCTTTACGCACTCAAACTATTCTTATAAATGCATAATATCATAAATATTCAGAAACATGTAACTACGCTTCCCCCTTTCAATGGTTATAAGTAGAGGAAGGAGCAGGTTATAAGCTCATTCCGTACTTGTCATTGAGTTCATACATTTTAATAAAACACGTGAAAAACGTCTTAATTAACGAAACTTTTAAAAGTGCATATTTTTACTACTATTTCTCTTTTATATTCAAAAATGCATCCTTCCAAAATGATGGATGATGAAATAGTCATTACGGAGATTTCGGGAAAATTTCCAAACAATGGAAATGTCAACATTCTTCAAGAAAATAAATTAAATATTTTCGATTGCATTACGATTGATGATCCTCGATGGACACTTGGTAAGTCAAAGAGATACACTTCCTCAATTGCTATAGATATTTAAGAGTAATGAATAATAATTTTCGAATACTGTTTTTTCATCCTCTTAGAATTATTTGCAGATGAGAAAAAATAATGTTTGTGGATTTATGAAATATCATATTAAACAAGAAACAAAATAAAATTTCTTTTGCACTCTAAAATGATCAGCGAGTTCGAATCCTGCGCTCAGTCTGCGCAAATAAATTTTGTATTATTAACCATTCTAAGATGTACCAAACTCTCTTAAATGAACTCTAAGATGAATAACAAAGTCAACGCACCCACATTTATTAATCTAAATTACCACAAGGACTTCGGACTATTAATACGCAAACTATTGAGTCCCATTCATCCTAATAGAGTGTGATCATTAAGATCGGTCGTAAAATGTGTCTTTGGATACCATAAACAGCATATCAAAGAATAAAAGAAATTATCTATGAGGGAAAATCCCTGCGGAAAAATACGACACACCGTTAACAAAAGAAAAATCACAAAAATCGCACTAATAGAGTGTGTTCATTGAGACCGGTCTTAAAATGCGTTTTTGGACACCACGAACAACATATCAAGGAAGAAAACACATTAATATCGAGGAAAACTTCCTGCGCAAAAATAACGAAACAGACTTAACGAAAAATATCGTCCATTGAGATCGGTTAATTTTTTAAAATTTTATGATATGTTATTCGGGGAGCTGAGAGACCCATTATAAAGTACGATCTAATGCTGAATGAATATTCATCTGATAAATAATGCTATAAAATGCTATCGACTAGGGTGGTCCAAAAATGCATTGGAAATTTTTTCTCGAATTTCGATATATATATCGCCCGGAAATTTGTTTAAATTTGCATTCATAAAACAGTCTTATGGGGGTGATATTTGAAAAGTGATATTTCTATAAGTCTTTAAAATGCGAGAATCCAAAATAGGAGAAAAAAGAAACACAACAAAGTTGTATCAACTGACTAGGACTTTCGTAACTATTTAATTTATGTAAATTGGTTCCTCTGATGATGGACATGGCGAATTTCCCAAACGTTGGATTTTTAAGTAATATTTATAATATTTATAATATAATATTTCATTCTTATTCTATGGCTAATATTGTGAACAGAAATGTTGAGTTTCAACTCGATTCAGCTAATATTGACGATTCTGAATTAAATGTACGAAAACGTCTTTTATTCTTATGAGAAACACGTGTTAAACTTAATGGGGTTTGAGCGATGTCAAAATATCATTTTTTTTTCAAAACAAAAAAAAATAGGATTTATTTTTGGGTGGATTCGAACAAATTTCCGGGCAATATGAGTAGTACAGCTAGGGGGCTGCTAGACCAAATTCCGAGAGATTGTGCCACCATTGTAAGTTTACGACACCAACAGATGGCGTCACCGGCCAAGGGAGTGTTCTGTTCCCTGCTAAGTTACCAGCAGTCCCTAAAACAGTGATGTCTGTAAGGTAGATTTCTGCTGAGACATCATGGCAGCATTAGTCGGTAAAACAGTGAGGTTGTTAGTGGAGATTCCTGCTAAGTTAGCATTATGAGGTTCTGTTCCATGCTAAGTCACCATATATCGGTAAAACAGTTTATCACTATCGGTCGGTAAAACAGACAAGTCGGTATTTTTATGTTATTATTTCACTATCGGTCGGTAAAGCAGAGGCCGTCGGTAATGCATATCTCCAGCCACAGATGGAACGTCAGTCGCTATATTAGGAGCCTGCTTTGTGAATCAAGGGTAAATAGTTATCAATAACAGATCTGCTTCACTAGACCTAGATCAAGGCAGATCTGCTTCACTAGACTAGATCAAGGCGATTTAATACTTATTAAAAAATAACTTTTAACTAAATAAAATAACTTATAACTAATAAAACTAGGATAAAAATAATTAAATCAAGCCGAAACTTATTTAACAAAAATAAAACTAATTAAAGAAAGTGAAAAATAATTGAGCCAAGATTGAACTAATCAAATGAATTAAAAAATAATTGAACTAAGATAAAACTAACTAATGTAAAAATAATTAATAACTCAAATAATTAAATAAGCAACTAATTAACTTATTGACTTATTCTTACACAATAGGGAATTAGGAATCAATACACATAGCTTCATTCGTTTAATATAATTTTTTATTAAACAAAAATCAATCGAAATCGCAGCTCCTCGTCCTCCTCCTTCTTTTCTATCTTATTCTTAACATCTAATATTAACTTTGAACACTTTATTTTAATAACTTCTCGTGCTGTGACGGTATAATATTTTATCGACATCCCTGTCTTAACGACTGATGGTAACATGGCTTCCTACCTTACCTGCTGATGGTGAAATTATAATATACAAAATAACCGACCAACCTAGTTAAAGTACTGATGGTAACGTAGCTTCCTACCTTTCCATCTGATAATAAAATGATAGTCTAAAAATTAATGACCTGTCTGTCTTACCGACCGGTAACTTGACAGGGAACTAGGAAATTGGTCTGAAAGCCCCCTAGCTATACTACTGATATGCATGAAAATTCGAGAAAAAAAATGTGCAACACCCCAGGGCTCAAAACAGGTTACTCTTTTGTAACATAGTTACTTTTTTGATCCGCGGTTACTAAGAAGTTACTTATTTTATGAGAAGGTTACTTTTGGTTACGTTTTTTGCCCGAAATAACAAAGTTAATTAATTTATTAATCGTATTATTTAAAAACTGGTGAAAAATGTAAAAATTCCAAATTTTCAAGTAAATTTGGAAATATGGAGCCGGGAAAATTAGAGTAACAATAAAATAATAATTAGTTCGCACGTAAAATGTATTAAAAGGGCTATCAATGGAATTATTATGAATCTTGATAAAAATTGCAATTTAGCTTAAAATGGCTAGTTTTCCATTAAAAATTTTAATCTTTTTTCTTGAAATATCGAACTATGTATTATAGTTTTCGATGAGAATTTATCTTCTTTGGTTAAAATTCGGTTAAAAGTGGAACAATTTTTGTAGAAAGTATATTTTTTTGTTGAAGATTAATCATTTCAGTTAAAACAATTTCTTTTTTGGTAGAAAATTAATCTTCTTAATTGAAAATCACCTTTTGGTTTGAAAATACATAATTTCATTTGAAAATTTATCTTTTTGGTTCGAAATATACTTATTTGGTTGAAAACTCGTCTTTTTCGGTAGAAGATTTCCCTGGTTTCGTAGAAAATTCAACTATGTGGTTGAAAAATAACTTTTTTGTTAAAAGTCTATATTCACAGGTTGAAAATTCAACTGTTTTGTGAACATTGGTCTATTTGGCTTGATAAATCAACAATTTGGTTGAAAAATAACCTATTTTGTTGAAAAATCGTATTTTTTGAGTGAATTCTACTGTTTTTGATATTAAATTAAAGTTTTTTTTGGTTATTACATATATCAACTATTACATTTTTCGTTAATAATTCATCTTTTTCAGTCAGAAAAATTCAACCATTTTGTTGAAAGTTGAACTACTTTTTTGAACATACATTTCTTTGTTGACCTGTCATAATTTTAGTGTAAACTTCGTCTTTTTTTGGAAAAAAATCTTTCTTTTTGGTTACTTTTTTTCCGCATTGTTGTTATTTTTCGATTACTTTTTTGAGAGAAGTATGGTTACTAGTTTACTATTTTTTGAAGCTTGAGCTGTTCCGAGCCCTGCACCCTAATGGGCACTCTCTATTAAAGGCATTTTTTGCTAATGGTGTTTGGTTTTTCACGCGCAGGGAGTTTTTCTCAGTCATAATTTTTTTTTAATATGTTAGGGACACAAATTTAAAAAGTTCTAGATAATTAATAATGAAGTAGATTATCTATTGGGAATCGTGGTCGACCATTTCGTTATCTCGTGCCGAAAATTAGAAATAGTAAGAGTAGCCAGAATTTTAAAGATTCATTTTAGTTTTAGCAAAAAGTTTTTTCTCACGATTGTGTGTTGTGATTGTAAATCCCATATTTTTCATAAATCTTTCGGCCATGTTGGATTCGCCATTTCAAATCTTGCATTTTCATTCTGGAATACGGAATCAGCGATATTTTCCATGAGTGACGTTAATTTTGTTATGGTTATTAAAAACTTTGAAAAACTTCTGCTTATAATCAAATCAAAGTAAGAAAAAAAAGTCTCAGTATATTTCATCATTGATGACGAATTGCACCTGAGATTAAAATTTTTGTATTAAAAATTAAAAGTTCAAGTAAAAGAGAATTGGTAGATTTCACCGCAGTACAATTTACTACGCAATCGAGACGTGTATAAATAATATGGTGGGTCGAAAATAAAAAATTATGAAATTTGAAATCGTCACTAGGGGAAAAATTTGCGTACTGGGATCCTAAAAAAGTATAATTAATTTTAAATCGACAGATATGCAGCTTGGTTATACACACTTTAAAAAATGTTTAAAAGTTTTCTTGTTTGCAAAGTTTCTAAATTTTCTTGAATTTCGGTTTTCTTTGTACATTCTCGGTGATCAATATACTACCGTCGTCCCGAAGAAGAAACTATACAACTGAATTTTTATGAAAAACAAGTTTTTTATATCGCTGGATTCGTCATGAAAATATGAATTTAAATTTGGTGATCATTATTAAAAATTGTAATTAGATCTCGAGATCATTAGGTCTGGATTAGCATATCTACAGCGAATTTCGATCATTCCTGATGTCTCGGAAGTTAGAACCGTAAACTTAATATTAAAAAAAAAATGAAAGTTGTGCTGAATTGTACTATATTTGTGTTCATTTGTACAATAAACGGGTTTAACAAAAATCTGAAGTTACATTTTGGGTCTTGTATGTTTCTTGAGTTCGACAATTTCGTTTTTAAAATGAGAAATGTGGGTCTCACAGAATTTTTTTAATGGAAAAAAGATTGAATTTGTCGAGCAAAACTCAGCACAAATTTTGGTTTTTCGAAATGTGATTATTTTTGGGTCTTGCGCATTTTTTAATTTCGTCACTTTGGTTTTTATTTATTATTTATATTTATTATTTTTTCATTTATTTATTTAATTTTGTTGAAAGGAAAAAAGTATGCATTTTTCGAGCACAATTTAGGGAAAATTTTGGTTTTTCTAGATATGACGTTTAATTTTGAGTTTTGTATATTTTTTGAGTTCAACTTTTTGGATTTCAATATGTTTTGTTGAGCATGATTCAGCGCAAGTTTGGATTTTATGAAATAACAATTTTTTTATTAACTCTTCTTTCAAACGGTTTGGTTTTTGGAAGTTTTCTTCACTGCACAAAATTGTGTATATTTTGAGCCGCCTAGCACAACCTGTCGTTTTGCACGAGTAATGAGTTGCGATTCTTGAAAAAAAATGTTCTTCAAAAATTGTGCCCGTAATTTAGGATTTTTCAAAAAACCGTTCACTGCACAAATGAGCATAAGCCTAACACAATTCAGCACAACTTTAATTTTTCTTAGATATTGTGTTTACGATTTTAACTACCGGAGCATGAATTCCTGATGAAGAAACAATACATATTTGCACAAAAGTGTAGCATATCTATACGAGTTCCAGGATTTGGGACAATCATCATCTCAAATTCGGATTAAAACACACATCTGCGCAGGTGTTTTTTTTTGTCATGAGGATCTTTGAAATTCTGTAGGCCGTGTTCCTGATGTCGAATCGCATATATGTACATTGTAAAATCTGCATTTTTTATTTCTTCACTTGGATTCGAAGGTAACTTTGAACCGCCGATTCTTGTAATAAAGTACATCTAGTTTTTTATTTTTAAGAAAAAATCAATTATAGTTGATTGATAGTATAATAATCATTAGTTACTACTAAAAACAATTATATACAAATATAAATAAGACATTAATAACCTTTAAGAGACCATTCGTATCCATTTGATGATATATGAAAAATTGTTTTTTATTTTCTTAATCATTCCTAAGCTTTTCATTATAAAATTCTGCGAAAATTTTATTCTTGTTTAAGGAAAAATTCTTAACACTTGTTTAATAAAAATGATCTGTTATACAATTATTGATTAAAATCCGCAAAAAATTGGGAACATTCTTTTAACCTCCGGGAATGTAAAATAAAATTGAAACTAAAGAAAATTTTAAAACTCTTCAAACAAGAAACTAAAGCTAAACATGTAGGATTATGTGTATTACATATTGGACTTCAAGATAAATATTACAGAATCAGTAAACCTTTCAAAAAGTATATTTCTTTTGATGAATGAAGTGGGAAATGTTTGAAAATGGCATACGGAACATTGAAAGAGGTCTGGGGTCTTTTGGACCCTCGGTGCCAGTTAATGGTTAAAACCCCATTTAGGAGTGTCCAAATTTACCCCATATGTATAAAGTCACCCCGTTTGACGGTATATTCACAGATGCCCATTCTTCATAAATTATGGACAACATTGAAACACAAAATATACATTACTGGTCAATATTGAAAGAGAAGGCCACATACTTTCCATCAAAAACCCATTCCTCACACGACTCTTCTTGTATTATTGGACATCGAGTACCACTAATTAATAAAAGAAAATTTGAGACAAATTTTTTTGAACAAAAAGGACCGTTTTCTTGGATATAGATGAAAATTTGCTTGGATCAAACAAATTTTGGTTAATTCAACAAAATATTTGATTGATCCACAACATTTTTCTTGTTCAACCAATCTACTCCATGTACCAAAAGAGTTTTTTCAAATAACCAACTAATTTAGTTGGGTCAATCAAATATTTTTTTGTCCATATAACAACCATATTCTATGGTTGAACCCATAAAAAGTTTGTTGTTTCAACCAAATCGTTTTCCGAGTGTACGTTTCAAAGTACATGGGAGGATAAAACACACTCTACCGATGAGGATTTTGGGATGCAATTATTTCTTTTGTTGTAGAACATCAAGTACAAGTAATTAGTAAAAGCCAATTTGAGAACCAGATAGTTAGAGAGCAGTTTTCCGATAGGAATATTTGGAGGATACTTTTTCTGCTATTAATCGACATCCAGTGCAAGCAATTACAAAAATAAAATTCGAGAACGAAACGTTTAGAGGATAATTAGATTTTTTTCCGGATATAAACTATAGCTTATTTCATTAGAATAATAAATATATTACATTTATACCTTTCTGCACAACATTCCAGATCGAAGTTTTTTTTTCGCTCAAAATTAATAACTTCTTTTTGAACAAAAATGTTCATATGCTATTTACTCTAACAGGCGTAAAACACCATAAAGAAGGTTTCATGTAAATTTCATAAAAAATACAAAATATAAAGAAATACCAAAAGTGAGTGCTAAAGGCACAAAATACTTTAAAAAGCACAAAAAACCAAAAAAATTCACCTGCTGTCCCTAGCGGACATTGCGAACGGATCGGTTACGCTGCAACTCGACACACAATATTGCACGTCGGGTTGCCGTGCACAGAATATAAAAAAATAATTAATTACTATGTAATAAATACTTAAATTATTTTCAGTTTTATTATTATTCAACCCATTTCACGTGCGTCAAAATGTGGATTTTTGAAGATTTTGAAGACAAATTAGAAGCATTTTAAGCATTTTGAAAGGTTTCATGATAATAAAGAAATTTTCATAAGATTCATGGAAAAATTATAAATGATTTTTTTTTGAATGATTTCTAAGAGAGACTTGTAAATGAATAATTTGAAACATCTTAAATGATTTCCTAAAAATTCAGATAAAAATATAAACAATTTTAAAGCAAAATTTTACAACAAAATTGACTAAGTTTAAGAAATATTTAGAAGTTTTGAAAAGATTCAAAAGTAATTTGAAACTTTAGAGATTTCAAAAAAATTTGAAAAAAAATTTAGGTTCTTGAAGATCCTGAACACAAAATTTAGATATAGTTTTTAATTTCTTCGGTATAAGCGCTTAATTATTAAAGAGTTATTGCAAGAAACCATTATAAAAATTATTCATTTTAATACTAAGTGAATTTTACATGAGCTATGTTATAAACACATCCCATTATAATGAAACTGTTGTAATAAAAAAATTAGATTTCTTCAATTAATGTTCAATAATCAATAATTAATTATTTCCTAATATCAAAGATATTAGAAAATATATCTAAGAATTGTCACCAATTAAAATACCAAAAATAATAAACCAAAGACATATTTATAAAAATTAACAACTGTTATGTTAACCAAATCTGTCCAGATGTTCCGACAATATAAATTACAAAATTATTATTTTGTTTAAATAAAATGAGATACCAGATTTACATCAAATTACACATCCAAGAACCTTGCATGTTAAATGAGTTTTATTCCTGCTTCTAGTAAGAGGAGATTTGATATTTGCAATCAGGAAAAACCAGGAAATAACCGGGAATTTCGTGGACAAAAATTAGAATACACTTGAGTCATAATTTAAAGAATAAAAAAAAATTAATTTATCATCAAACACAAACTAATACATAAAGATTTGAAAATAATCTTGGTTTGAACTTCGTTTCTTCATTTTTGGCTCTATTTTTGGATAAAATAACCTTTCGAAGTATTTTCAATGCTTTTCAATTTGATCTTAAAATTATTTTTTCAAAATTAAAGTTGTGTCCCCCAGAATTTGGGAAACAAACAAAATTTAAAATACTAAAGTTTGATTTTTTGTAACAGTGTAACCTGAAAATCGGAA